>JALPQI010001001.1:0-151714 GCA_025490895.1 Thaumatotibia leucotreta
TTTTACCTTTTAGAAATATAAAAGGATTAATTACAAACAATTTGTGGGTAAATATCAGAGCGTTTCAACCGCCTAATTTTGGTGGCATCATTTCAGCCGAAGTTTCTGTTCGTTACAATGTGCTACTTTGTCATTTGAAGGAGGCACGGTACCTTATACAAATGACGAAATATAACATTGAGAGGTTTAGAAACTTGGGCGAAAATGATGCCACCAAAATCGGGTGCTTGAAACGCTCAGATATTCACCCTCAAAACCTGCTTTAATCAGAACAAAAAACACGATAGGATCAATTGTGTTACGAAAGTTAGTCATAGTTACACACTAAATGATAAACTCTGTCCAACAGTCTTTGACAGTAGTAAATGGGGGCAAATTAAAAAGATATAGGTTCGTATTTACTGACATAGCCCTCCGGATTAGCAAGCTGAAGTGGCAGTGGGCAGGCCACATTGCACGCAGAGCAGATGGTCGATGGGGTCGAAAAGTGCTCGACCAGGAATGTAACGGATGTGTTTTTATAAGTTTTGAATTTAGTTTAACGGAAGCAGAAGCGGAAGCGGAACCAAAAACAGAACCGTAACCAGAAGCGGAGCTCGAGGGTAGCCCCTCGCTTAACGGTAGGTAGAGAGATGGCAAGCGAAGAAATGAGCGAATGACAGGTATAAACCTGTTGGTTTTGGATGTATGCCGTACATGTTTAGAAACTTCGGCAAAAATTATGCCACCAAAATTCGATGCTTGAAACGCTCAGATATTCACCTGCCAAAACCTGCCTTAATCAGAACAAAAAACACGATAGTGTCAATTTTTTTACGAAAGTTAGTCATACACACTAAATGATAAACTCTATCCAACAGCCCTCGACAGTAGTAAATGGGGGCAAATTTAAAAGATATAAGTTCGTATTTACTGACATAGCCCTCCGGATTAGCAAGCTGAAGTGGCAGTGGGCAGGCCACATTGCACGCTGAGCAGATGGTCGTTGGGGTCGAAAAGTGCTCGAGTGGAGACCACGGCTAGGCAAACGCAGCGTAGGACGTCCACCCACAAGATGGACAGACGACCTTGTGAAGGTCGCCGGGACACGCTGGATGCAGGTCGCATCTAAAGGTCCAGAGGGGAGGCCTATGTTCAGCAGTGGACGTCTGATGAAGAGGTTCGTATTCAGGGTTGCTCAGAGAAAAATTGAATTTCTGGTCCTTGTTCAGTGCCAAAAGTTTTGACATAAAAAAAGTTAAGTAATGCAAAAATTATGACGTTTATTTTTGTTTTCATTAAAAGCGTTTAATTATGTATTTTTTTTTGCTGACTGTACTTAGAATACCCGCTGAAAGCACTGAAAGCCTGAAAAGTCAAAGGACAGGCTTTCAGGTCAACGACCGACCTTTAGCCGTCTAGGATTTACGTCTAAGACGCTGAAACAGCATTATATTAAGTGATAAACCTAGGTTAGCCTTTACTATTTAGGTATTCAAATAGTATTAGAAACAATTCGAATGCAATTAACTATTTTGAGAGACCTCTATCTCTTTTTGCTACCTATAGCAATAATAATAATAATAATAAAATACTTTATTGCACTCTACAAACACGCAAAAAAAAAAAAAAAAATCAAGAAAATAGTAACAAAAAATAAGGAAGTAGGTAACAACAGGCGGACTTATCGCTAAACAGCGATCTCTTCCAGACAACCTTTAGATAGCGATAAGGCGAAAAATAGTGATGGTATCGGGTGGTGCGAACAAAAGTAAAATATAACACATAAACTACATAAATAAAAGAAAATAAATAAATTACTACATACAAATAATATATATATATATAAATATATAATAATGACAGAGAATGGTGCGACTACAAGTAGTACAAACAAAACGACAAACTTAAGACAAAGAAATGTAATGTTTTTTTATAAGTGTTTTAAAGATGGGGAGAGATTTAGCACGTCGAATATCAACGGGCAGAGCATTCCACAACCGAACTGCACGAAAACAGAAAGAATTATTATAGATTTTAGAAGACGAAGGAGGAGGAACTAGGAGGAAATTTTGAGAACATCTAAGGGAAGAAACAAATTTAAACCTGGACTTTAGATAACCAGGGGTATGAGGGTGAAACAGGATGGCGTACAGGAAAGAAAGGATATGAGAATCACGGCGGGAACGGATGGACAACCACTTACAACAATGTACAATTTTATTGTAAAAGTTGCACAACATTCGCAAAATTGCGGGAATATTAAGTACTCAGAAATTTCCGAGAATTTTCATGATAATTTAGTAAGCTCTCATTGATAATCTTTTGAGAACTTATAAAAAATTGTTATGAAGAATATTTTATTTCACAATTGAGTAAACAAAGCATAAAATATACAACGATTTTAGCTTGATTAGATTGTTCTACTCTCTCTCTTCTTCTCTCTACATAGAAGTTTTGCAACTTATGATTTTTCTCCTCGGTATATTGCTAGAGATAGGTATTTTAGGTATAACCATAAAATATAGAATTACCAAATTACAAAAACCTTTCTCTAAGATCCTATCATCAGCCCCGACTTAGTGCCAACGGAACCCGTTTATTTTTTTTATTGAGAATCGTTTTATGGTTCTCGGATATATCGAGCAACAAACATACAAAAAAACTGTCAAATTGAGAAACACCTCCTTTTTTGAAGAATTACAATAGTACATTGTGCATCAAGGGAGGTAAGTACGGAACCACTAACGAGAGTGTTAGAAGCCCGACGCCCGACTTCCTCGCACAACGCATCAGTATTGCGATACAGCGAGGAAATGCCGCCAGCATCCTCGGTACAGTCAAGGGCATTAATATATATACACTTCTCCATACTGATCCCTTACAAATGTGTATATATATTTATGCACTCGACTGTACAATGCCACAAGGGCCAATCTTAGATATAGGTTAGGTTAAGTAGATTAGTTAGATTTAATCTATGTACATAAATTGTAGTTTTGAAAATAAATATATTTAAAAAATTTTATCACACTTGCCGACAAAAAATTAGTTTTAAGACAAAATATTATTAAATGAGGTACTGACATTTCTATTACTCCCAAGGGAATTTCAATTTTCTATTATTCCCGCTATGATGAATATGTACTTATATTTCTTTTGTTGAACTATTGTTATATACAGGGTGGAAAAAGATTTTGGGTCAGTGAGGGCAGCTACCGGATCCCGTGTAGCTACGCGAAAATGGTCTTAGAAGACCTTCCCGCGATTTTCAATTAAAGAAGATTAGCGTTTTCAGATTTTCGAAAAAGTATACAGGGTGCGAGGAAATGGTCATTTTTGACAAACTTTTTTTTTGATGCCAATCGACCCTGTTTCTGTTCAAGATCAAAAGCTTGTATGGGACCAAAAAAATTTTTTCGGCTAGAAAAGCCACAAATAGGGTTTTAAAATTCCGATACAAATTGTATGAAAATTAAAAAATATTTTTTCATACTTAATTTTTTTATGCCAATCGATTCCAACCCTATCCAGTACCAATAGTATCCTAGGGGTCAACTTCCGGCAACGTAAAAAAAAAACAAAAATAAAAAAAACTGTTTTCATACATTGACTATGGGAAAAAAAGTGAAAATCAATTACATTATCTGTGACGCTAATTAATGTTGCTAATGATTTTATACAGTATTATTATTATCATTTAGCATAGGACGACTAATTATCGTGACAGATAAAATAATTAAGGTTTCACTTTTTTTCCATAGTAAATGTATGAAAACGGTTTTCTTGAAATTTAGGCTTTTTTGTACATTGCCATAAGTTGACCCGTAGGAAACTATTGGTACTGGATGAGAATGGAATTGATAGGCATAAAAAAATAAGCGTGAAAAATATTTTTTAATTTTCATACAATTTGTATGGGAATTTTAAATCTCGATTTGTGGCTTTTCTAGCCGAAAAATTTTTTTTGGTCCCATACAAGCTTTTGATTCTGAACAGAAACAGGATCGATTGGCATAAAAAAAAAAAGTTTCTCAAAAATGACCATTTCCTCGCACCCTGTATACTTTTTCCAAAAAACTGAAAACGCTAATCTTCTTTAATTGAAAATCGCGAGAAGGTTTTCTAAGACCATTTTCGCGTAGCTACACGGGATCTGGTAGCTGCCCTCACTGACCCAAAATCTTTTTCCACCCTGTATAGGTTTGAAATTTATTTTATTTAGTTGCTTTGTTTGACTACTTAAGTAAACCTACTGTTAGTTTGTCTCACTCGTATGTACGCCGCGTATGATAATGGTGACAGAGAGATACAGATGTATCGTTAAAGTTGTGTATTTAATGCATGTTATTTTAATTATTTTACTGTTTTGAAAAAATAAGTTCACCTGAGTTTCTTACTGGTTCTACTCAGGAACGGTGTAGGGTTAGAATCAGTAGTAGATTTTTTTTCTCCCTTGACAGTGTCAGACGAATCTAAAATGCTTATTAATAAGCTTTCTTGAATAAAGAATAGTTTGACTTTGACTTTGTATTTAACCGATTGTGAGTCACTGCGACTCGAGGTAAGCGTATAAGGTTTATCTGCAAATAATCTAATTTGGAATCTAAGGTAATTCGAACATTTTGAATATTCAGGCAAGATAATAATATTTAATTGTAGGTCCCCAATGTACCTATCACTTATTATGACAAGGGTCCAACCAAAGCTACGATTTCGCAGCTTTTGTGTGACGTAGGCGACAAAGTGACGCATATACAACAACATGAATTCTTACGCGCAAGTCCAATGAACAAAATGACTAGCTGCAAGGAAATGATGAAAATGAATATGAATCCCTGGAAAGATAGTTCATGTGGATATTAAACTCTTTTAATTGTAGGCATTCCAATCGTTCAGGGTTCAACCTAATGATTTGTTGTGCCAACATAAAAAAAAATTATAAGTATGACAATTTCTATTTTGCTTTCATTTGTAGTCCTTTCTGGCTCCTGAATATTACATATTATAATTTAAATATTACTTTCGGGCAGAGATCGGCGAAAGGGCGTCATTGTTCGCAATAATATGGATATGATTCAAAAGTTGACTGAATATGTTGATTTAAACTTGCACGATTATCAGTATTATAACTCATATTTTAGCGACAAACGGGTCTAAATCGTTTAATATTATCCTGATATTTCGGGCATGACGTTACACCCGTGGACGCAGGCAGACTACAGACTTACTCAAAAATTAATCGAACAAATAATTTCTTGTTTGATTTCGACTCGTAAGGCGGTAGTGGTATCAGATATATGTAATATTCAGAAAACGATTAATTTTATCATTTAATCAAAATTGTAGTCATATCCATATTATTGCAAATATAAACGCCTATTGAAAATGACGGTTAGAATACTTATTTGTTGTACAAGGGAGGAAAGTAGTTGTTTAATCATCGTGTCAATATTGAGACCCGAGCTAGCGAGAGATTCCATAGTTGACTCGCTTCGCTCGTGGTTTAAAAATGGAATCTCGAGCGTTGCGAGGGTTTCAAGGCACGATAATTAAACAAACTTTGCTCCCATGTGTAACACAACATTTTTCCCCACACTAAAGCGAGGAAGCAGCTACGAACGTGTAAAAAAAACAATCAATGCAACAAATCAGTCTTTATTAAATAACTTAGAGTAGTTCTAGTACAACCTATAATAACAAAATATTTTTTTTTGTATTTAGCCAAAAAAATAGGCAGAACTCTTAATTTGGTAAATGACTAGGTCTATGTGACTACATTTTTTTTATAATTACAATAAAACGTACCTACATTCATTAAATTGTCAATATTTCTATGATGCTTAAGTATAAAATCTGTATCCGGCATCTAAAACATCAATAATTTTTAAAAATGTGTGAGGTAAACTTAAATTGCCTACTTTTTGGTAAGATATTACATAGGAAACTTTCCTTACAAAACTGTACATTCGAGTATTTTTTTATAAGTTGGCAACATTGACGTACAAGACGTCAGTGTTAGCGGGTTGCGTTCTGAATGTAAAAGTATACTACATATCTGGTTTTTGTCCAATACGATAAGATTTTGCAATAGGTTTTTATGAAATACTAAAAATCTAATTTATTATCTAAATAAATGAAATAATCTGGTGTATGATAAAATTTTCATGGTGTCCCTCAAAAAATAATCAGCGAATCACAGCCATACCAGCAGCGTTTGACGTTCCATGGTTTTGAACGTTTCACGGTTCATCTGTCAATTTACTTCCTTCACAAGTGATTAAAATTAGTGAGGGAAGTAGGTGTTTCCGAGCTAGTGTGGGGAAAAATATATTGGAGTAACACGTACTGTCACTCACGAAGACAATGTTAGTTTAAATTCTACCAAGCTTTCAGCTAGGTCCCGTTGACCGGCATGTAATGCTGCTCCGTTGCGTTGCTGCTAACTCATGAAGACTAATTGTGGCTATGCCCTAGGACAGCGATTACTACAGGGTGTTCGTGAGTAATTGCTTTAACTTTAACATCATGTTTGGTTCGTTAAAACAAACTATGTGACTATATCACATTTTGTTAAATTGTAAAAAAAATTTTTTTTACTATTTCATACAAAATAAATATTATGTTAAGTTGAAGACCATTGTAAAAGGTACTTTTGAGTTAGGCAGCAGTTAGTGTCAATTGATGACAGTGTTGAAATTCTGTAAATGACAGCACATTAACAATTTAGCTCCGTGGTAGCTACTTTGCTTATAAAACAGAGGGTCCCGGGATCAAACCCTGCTACAGCTATTATTTTTTTATTTTTGTTTCTCAATAATTTTTATGTGGCGTAGTGAAAGATAGTTTATTCGTATTTATTTTTATTATACAAAACAATGTTTGCGAACTGTCTAAATTTTTAAATAATATTTTCTTTTTTTATCTTAACTTTTAGTTTTCGACATAAGTGCCTAGTACCAGTGTCGTAGCGTTAAGAATGATTAGGGACTAATTCTTAATCACCCGGAAGTGGACAAGCTGGTGGGAACCAAGTGGTTTTAGACGCCATGTCACTGATAGTCGTAAGGTATATTTAACCATAAATGAAATTACAGTTTTAGTATATTAATAATAATTACATTTATTTACAAACAAAAAACACAATCCTGTATAATAATCCTACAAATAAAATAAAATTATCCCCTTTTTCGTATTACCTACAAAAATATTTTTACAAAGTCAAAATTACCTACAGGGCATTTTCGAAATGACCGCCTTCCTTCTCCAAACATATGTTACATCGTGCCCGTATTTCGCGGTTTAGATTGACATTAGTTGCACGCATTGCGTCAGCTTCTTCCCGAATTAATTGCAACAAATGTTCTCTTGTCGCCACTGGTTTTGAGTACACTTTTTCTTTTAAGGTACCCCAGACATAAAAGTCTAGGGGGGTTAGGTCGGGAGACCTGGCGGGCCACGCAAGAGTTGGACTGCCGCGACCAATCCAACGCCCATCAAAGTGCTCATTTAAATACCGCCGAACACGAGCAGCGAAATGTGCGGGTGCTCCGTCATGCTGGATCCAATGCGTCCGCAGTGTTTCCAGTGGAACATCTTCAAACCATTCCAAATAGTGTAAATTCTGTAGAAATTCCAAGTAATTGTCACCATTTAGTCGATTTGGAATCTCCACTGGTCCAATGAGGCGATTGTTTAATACTCCTGCCCACATATTTACGGAGAACTCATGTTGGAACGAAGACTCCTTCGCCATCTTTGGATTTTGCTCAGCCCAATGGTTATAATTTTTTGAATTTATTATTCCTGCCCTTGTAAATTGAGCCTCGTCCATCCACAGAATTTTAGAGATAAGTTGTGGGTTTTGTATTAATAATTCATTTGATCTTTGGCAGTAACCAATCGTGAGAAATTGTCCCGTGGCAGAAGCCCTTGCACTTTGCGGTAATGGTAAGGATGCAGACCGTATCGCTTCCATAAACGCCAGACTTTGTCGTGTCCTATGTTAAAAATACGACCTATTCGTCTTGTGGACAATGTTGGGTCTTCAATGATTAAATTCATTATATCGATTTCCTCCTGCACGTCTAAAACGATGCCACGTTCCCTTGGCGTCGAACGTAGACCTATCTCACTGAACCGTCTATGTACCTGCAACAGTAATAAACGTGGGTTAGGTATAAAGAGACATATAAATTTGAAGTAGCTAGGTATAAATAAGTCATACGAAAACAGCTAATTACTTACATTCGTAAAAAGTATAAGGCTGCGATGTACGTCAATTGGGATATCGAATTTGGTACACTCTTGCTGCTTCTGCGGCATTTCCATTATACAAACCGTAAATAAAATGTATGTCGGCCTCTTTTTGGGCCGTATAATTTACACGTGGCATCAATGGAAGCACAGAATTATTTCTTTGAAAATAAACAACAATAATAAAATGACAATTTGATGTGACATATACAAGTCAAATTAAAACTAATCTTAAACGAACTCCTTTATTTAAAAGTGAATGTAGTAGGTACATGACGAGAACTGAAAACTCTTTACTTACAAAATAGAAGAAAATAGTATTTGGTTATGTTGTATTAAGAAGACTTTACAATGGGTTAATGTAATTAAGTGAGAAAATTAAGATTTTGAATAATTTAAAAACGGTTCGAGTTAGGATATTAGTTTCTTGGTACAATTAACTTTATTTGATGTAAAGAATCTACCCTTGAAATTAAAGCAATTACTCACGAACACCCTGTATAAGCAGCCAACAATTAATGTGATTCCCGGCGGTTGCCTCGTTGTGTCGCTGCAAAGTCATGAAAACCATTGTGGCTAAGTCCTAATTCACCCTACCTTGCAGCCAAGTCCCGTTAAAAGGCGTGTAATGCTGGCGTAGCATCTCACGCACGCGCCCGCCGTCCCCTGCCGGCGTGAGCACCGCAATGCTGAACACTATCAGCCCCAGGACTGCTGCGATCACTATAGATATGATAACAACTTACGTGACACTCCCATGGTCTGCAGGCGGCGGGAGAAAAGGCAGCATGGGATCCCCGACTTTTGCCTCCGAACCTTGGGAGTATGCTGGTGCCAGCCTTGCCAATTAATCTAGCAGCCAGATCATATTGAAAGGCCTGTGTTACGTTTATCGTGCAAGACGACACTTTTGCACTTGCATAGTTGTCAGAACGTGACGGAATTGACGAAAAATTATGAACAATTGAACAGGATCATAATAAGCCTACTGAAGACAAAGATAGTTTAAATTCTACTAAACTTGCAGCCTCGTTGAACGGCGTGTAAAGGCCCTATCAGCCCTCAGCGATCACTATAAGCGGCTAACAATTTATGATTCCCGGCGGTTGCCTCGATGTGTCGCTGCTAAGTCATGAAAACCATTGTGGCTAAGTCCTAATTCTCCCTACCTTGCAGCCAAGTCCCGTTAAAAGGCGTGTAATGCTGCCGTAGCAGCTCACGCAGCGCCGGTCTGCGCCCGCGCACGCGCCCACCGTCCCCTGCCGGCGTGAGCAGCGCGATGCTGAACACTATCAGTCCCAGGACTGCTGCGATCACTAGCAACGCTATGAGGATCCCGCGCCAGTTGCGTTGAGTTGGCGTTGCTGCTGCAAGCTCCTGTAGGCAAAGGAAAGGTTTCGGTTAAATTCATTATATATACAAAAGAAATTCGCTCGATATGAGCTATGGAGAGGGATTTCGGAATTTCTCTGCATGATCGAATCAGAAATGAGGAGATCCGTAGGCAAACTAAAGTTACTGACATAGCCCTCCGGATTAGCAGGCTGAAGTGGCAATGGGCAGGCACATTGCACGCAGAGCAGATGGTCGATGGGGTCGAAAATGCTCGAGTGGAGACCACGGCTAGGCAAACGCAGCGTAGGACGTCCACCCACAAGATGGACAGACGACCTTATGAAGGTCGCCGGGACACGCTGGATGCAGGTCGCATTTAACTGGTACATGTAGAGGTCCAGAGGGGAGGCCTATGTTCAGCAGTGGACGTCTTATGGCTGAGATGATGATGATGATGATGACAAGAGAAATTGTAAGAATACATTTGTGACCACTCCAACTCGGGTGTTGTGAGAGTCGACTAAGGGATTGAAGTGATTAATAAAGCAGCGTCATCATAATGGACACATTACTGCGATGGCCATCACGCTTGCCCAGAGTGGCGATTATGGGCATTTACCTCCTAAATAATGCGTTTATACGCACAGTTAATAGAGGCCTACGTCCAGCATTGAACTGAGATAGGCTGATAATGTGTGTTGCTTCTATATAAGGTTAACAGAGCGACACAAACATCATTTTTGTCAAACAAATTATCTTATACATGCCCGTGCGGGTGAATAAATAATAATATTATAGTCCCAGTTGTCTCCCACTTATCATTAGCACTCGTGTCCGGACCGATTGATCAATTAGGCAGGAAAAAAGCCAATAACTCCTGTCAGAGCACTCTGGGGCGCCAGAAAAGTACGATTTATTAGCCCATTGGGTACGCACGCAAAGGTTTGACAACGTTGTTAAATTAAATACAGTGACCAGTCTAATATCAATTCAATTCGGGGTGATTTTTCGACCTATGTAAAAGTCACTGTACGAAGCTACTTTTATTATGGGACCAATCTTGAGTTTGAATCCGTAGAAAACAATATCTTATTAGCAACATTATAGTCAGTTTATTTTAACATATTCTAGATATTTTTTTCATAGTATTTCAAAGTGGGGGGACTTTTAATATAATTTGTAACTTCTAATATGATTTCTAGTCAGGATCGCCAGCTCTATCGATTCTAATAGGAAAATAACTGTCGCAAAATGTACACACATTTTTCGAACTTCCCATCCTGTTACTGCCAGACAAAATGGATGGCAGTAATAAAAAAATCTGATAAAAAAAACCTGGAAACAAACATTTTTTCCTATCATGATCGAAAGAGCTCGCGATTCTGAGCGGAAATCATATTAAAAGTTCCAAATCGAAAAAAGAGCAGGGGGCAACATTGAAAAAAAGTCTAATATGACGAGGAGCCTTTACCACCAACCAATACACTTTAAATATAATGTTGACACGCCAAATGTGTTACGGAGAAAAAGGGCTTCGCGTCAGCAATGCTAGCAAAAACCCAACGATAATTCAAACATTGCGAGCAAGGTCAGACTTAAGGCGAGATATGCCAAATCGATTTGTGATATATAGGTTTTTGATAGAATTTAAACGGAATAGAATACTTTCTTATATACATCATCTATACGTGCAAGTGGTTTTAGACTCCACTCTTACTTACTTACTTCCACACAGTATCGTAAATTGTCGTAAAAAGTGGGCCTTTCCTCGACCAAGTGCGAAAAAAATAATCTCGAAACACATCATCATCACATCACATCTCAGTCCACAGCTGCACAGCGGCCTCTCCTATTACCTATGCCTGTGGACGCATTAGGAGGTAAACACGAAACGAGTGACGATAAATTGAAACACGACCAAAAGGACTTTATTATGAAATGGGAATATGTCTTTGTCTATTGCTCACAGAATACAGTGTGTTACCATGACCTGGGTTTAAACGAAAATGGGCAATAATATTGTGACAAATAATTAAATTAACCGTAGGTACAATCAATTTTATTTCCTCCGGACGATCAATGTACGCGTGTACCGCTTAGTTGTCAAACGTTGTGAGTGGCTGTGATCTGTCATTGTCAAGTGCAAATTACGAATTAATTTTGAAGTACATTGCTTCTCAATTAACATTTCTTAGAAAATTAATTACTTTTAAAATTAACATTTTTAATCGAATAATGCTCACGAGTCAGGTTTAGGTTATCGTCTTTTCGGTGGACATTCCTTAAGTAAAGGAATTTTTGTACTAATTTTGTGATAAAAAAATTGATGGTACAACTAGGTTCCCCGGTATAGTCCTATGCAATCAAATCGTAACATGAGGTCAATGCGGATAAGACCGTCTATCAGGAAAGACCGTCTACCAACCTGATTTCCACCCCAAACTCAACAATTATAAGACGCATATGACGGACTTTCCTTACAAATAAAATATGCCGGACTTACCCAGACTGACCTTAGATTTATAGAAGCTGTTAACTTTTGACCACCGAGTGGACAACTTTTGTTTTTCCGGTTGACAATAACCCTCACGAATTCACACGGTTTAGCTAAAAATCTGCATGGCATTCCTCGGTTTCAATAAAAGCCACTATCGTGGTAACACACTGTATGTAATTATCCAGACGGGTAAATTCTAGTAACAAGAACTAACCAACCCCAATCTCGGCGTGATTAGAAGGCACTCCTCGTCCTAATTGATATGTGGAGTACATGTGAACTTGGAATATTAAATGCTGACTGTATTAGGGCCATAGAACGTTCGCGGAAACGGGCGTCTTTCCTGTGGACATTGGGAAATGGTTCTGGGACATCCAAATTAGGTTTTGACTATATAATTTGTCAGCCTCCGTAGCCTATTTGGTAGTGAACCTGCCTATGAAGCTGGAGGTACCGGGTTCGAATCCCGGGAAGGAATTATTTGTGTATTTATTTATCATAAATATTTGTTCCTTGGGCATGGCTGTCTATGTATTTCTGTATCTGTATGTATCTATCTGTTATATAAATATATAGTTACCTGGTGCGCACATCATAAGCTTAAATTGAGCTTACCGTTGGTCTAGGTCGATATGTGTAAGATGTCCCAAGATATTTTTTATCTAGGTATTTATTCATTAAAATTTTTTAAAAATCAGAAGCCACCTATCGGCCTGTATTCGTCCAACAAAATAAATTAGGGTTCTAGTGCCCTTAACTTTCATATGTCCACAGGAAATATTTGTAGCCTAACTCATAAAAAAAATTGTATGACCCATTGGCGAACAAGTTATGTTTTGAAGTATGTAAGGGATGTTTTCGCGGGTTCAGAGGCAGAACCAATTATTTCGATAAACATGTTTTAGCAAATAGTTTTCTATGTCTTTGGCATAAAAAACTAATTAGCAAAATCAATTTCAGTGAAATAGTTTGTTCTGCCTTTAATACGATGTTTTATAGATGTTAGAAGTGTTAAAACAGCTGAATATTAGCTTTACTAATATTTTTTGCTCCGGAGCAGAGGCGGGCCAAAGAGGAGATGGCGGGACGTATGAGATGGCGTATAACAGAATGACAGGCTGGCACTTGGTAGGGACGATTGGAGGAAGAAAGGAGACTTTTGCCCAGCAGTGGGACATTAAATAAGCTATATGAATAATAATAATAAGCCAAGTGGAAAGATAAGTCGGGCCCTTGACGGAAACTAACTTTTTTAAATCCTAAGTATTCTTCATAAACATACTAGAGGGAAAAATTGAGGGCAAAAGAGGAAGAGGAAGACCTAGACTAACTTATTTAAACCAAGTGAAGGAGAAAGTCGCTGTCGAGTCGTATAGGGACCTCAAGAAACTGGCAATGGAGAGAGAGGAATGGCGGTTACTCCACCGACAAGAGCAAAGCTCTTAAATTTTGATGATGATGAGGAATCTGGTGTAATTGTGTTGGTTGTAATTGTGTAATGGCATGTAAGAAAATAAGTGTGATCAATAATTTTACAAATCAAATTTTTGAAACATATTGGTATTGATGTCGATATTCAATTAAGCACTAGTGAAAAGTCGCCGCGCCGTCCAGTAGGCTTATGATGGTTCCGTGTTTAATCGTTTGTCGTTGTTCTCCTAACAAGTATGTAAGCGCGAAAGTGATGCGTAGCACGATAAATAGATAAAACGGGACCATCATAAGCCACCAGGGTTTGATTATAATTTGCAAGTACCTCCATTGTCCCCTCTCCCCTGGATCTGCGCCCGAGTCCAAACGCGGCCAAAGGAACTAGTGAACTAAACAACGAACCTAGTTGTACTTTAAAGTTTGGGCTTCTTAAACTCGTCATATAAATCGCATATAAATGCCGTGTGGTGACGGCAGTAAGAACAACTACATTTGTCACCACCCCAACTCCTGCGGGTTTCGTAAGAGTTGACTAAGAGATTGAAGTGTCACTGACCATTATTTGATAAAAGATTGATTATGGGCAGCAGCGTCATCATACTGGACACATTACTGCGATCGCCAATTCGATTGCCCAGCGTGGCGATTATGGGCATTTACCTCGTAATACGCATAGTTAAAAGGAGAGTCCTACGTCCAGCAGTACACTATCATAAGCTGACGATGTAAACTCGTTATAATGCGTATTAGATGAAATGTAAAAATATTTTTTTTGACAGAAACTTGTTTCCTCTTATTACTTAGACCACAAAAGCGGTCGAGTGTTCATTACTTAGTAGTCTCAGACTCCTCTAGTGGTCTTTGTTGGACCCCTCGAGTAGAAAACGGGTTAAAGAGGGCAAGTTCTTGAAAAGGTTCCCTTTGGTATCCAATTGTATTGCTTTGGCTTAGTGGGAAATCGAGAATTTATGTCCGTTGTGATAACCACGAGTTGGCAAGTAACGTTTACGTTAGCGTTAGTAACAGTTCATGAAGATGGTATTTGCAATAGTGCCGAAAGATGGCCGTGTGGTGACGGCAGGTAAAGCTTTCCACTTAGTGTTCTGAGCGAGCATTCGTTTGTTCTTGGGCAGATGAAAACAGGATTTCACATAGCAAAACGTTCGTTTGTCAGCCCACGAACAAGTGCTCGCTGAGAACACTAAGTGGAAACGCGGCTTAAGAATTATGTACATTTCATCATCATCATCATCAGCCTATGATAGTCCACTGCTGGACGTAGGCCTCTCCTATTAACTATGCGTATAAACGCATTAGGAGGTAAATACTCATCGCCACGCTGGACAAGCGTATTGACGATCGTAGTAATGTGTCCACTATGATGATGCTGCTGCCCATCATCAATCTTTCATCAAATAAAGTTAGGGTGGTGACAAATGTATTCGTATTGCCGTCACCACACGGCAGATACATATTATAATGTACATTTGCCACCACCTATTGTTCGTCATAAGAGCCGACAAAAGGATTGAAGTGTCGCTGACTATTCTTGATAGAAGATTGATGATGCATCATAGTGGACCATAGATTTAGTGGACACATTGCTGTGAGCGTGTGTGCTGTGACAGCTGAGTTAGTTCAACTACAGTGTATATTTAACCCGTTCGTGTTTATAGCCGATAGTTCATAGCTTAGTAGCTCGCGGTGAGACCAGTGCCTCAAGTTAATTAACTTAAAATGCGTTTATACTTCTCTGTTAGAATAGTTTATGTAGCACGTAACATAGTTTAAGGTTATGTAAACAACCATGTAATGAAAGCTGTTAGTTCAACTACAGTGTATATTTAACCCGTATTAAATAAATACTACAATTTCTACTCGTACAGTGGTTGGCGAGAGAACGTTACCTCTATTATCCAATTCAACGTTTAACCCTTAACCACCTACGTGCGGACTCACAGACGCTGGATTATTCAAAATTAACAATAACTGAACGCAAGTACATCGCTCACGCGGCTCACGCCTCTGTGACCTTATACCTTTGCCCAGCCCCTACGCAGTGCTGGCCATGCTGTCGACTCGTTCAAACGTGCACTCATTTGGATTTGGTGAGTAATAAAGTAGCATCGGCGGTCCGTGAGACCGCATGTCGGTGGTAACGATACATTTTGTTATACGTAGTGTCTCAGTGACCGCACGTAGGTGGTTGTGTTATTTAGATAACTGTTTAAAATCATACATTTCAAGTGTCGAGGATAGTATCTCACGAGATATCAAAGTATTTTGGAAATACACTAAATCTAAGAAAAGTACGAATTGTATACCTAAATGTATGTCTTACAATGATAAGCATGCTTCTAACGGAGACGAGGTTGCTTATCTCTTTGCTGAATATTTCTCGTCCGTATACAGTCTACCTTCTACTTCTAATTATGAACCCGATTTTCCTCCAGCTACTAACACGCTTTCTTCCATAATTCTTAGTAAAAAAATGATTCTTGGGTGCCTTAATAATTTATCTGTGGACAAGGGGCCGGGTTCAGATAATATTCCCCCTATTTTTATTAAATTATGCGCGTCTGAACTTGTCAACCCACTACATAATACTCTTTAACAAATCTCTTAGCAGTGGCGTGTTTCCGAGCGCATGGAAATTAGCCAAAATTATACCTATACATAAATCAGGAGATAAAAGAGATATAAAAAATTATAGGCCGATTTCTATCATAAGCTGTTTTGCTAAAGTTTTTGAAACCCTTATGTATGACCACTTATACGCCCATCTATCTCAAATGATAAGCCCAAAGCAGCATGGATTTGTCAAGAATCGCTCTACTAGTACGAATCTTCTCGTATATACTCATGATCTTTCCACAGCTTTAAACGATAAATGTCAGATTGATACCATTTATACTGACTTTGCAAAGGCGTTCGATAGAGTTGATCATGCAATCCTCTGCGCAAAGGCCGATAGACTCGGTATTCATGGATGTCTATTACGCTGGTTGCATTCTTATCTACTCAATAGATCTCAACTAGTGACAATATATGGCTTTCATTCTCAAACGTTTTTAGCTACTTCTGGTATTCCGCAGGGTTCTAATTTGGGTCCTCTCCTGTTTATGCTTTTTATAAATGACCTCCTTGACAAGTTAACATGCAAAGCTCTTGCGTATGCGGATGATATTAAAATTTACTCAAAAATTACTACGACAGCTGACTGTGTTGCTCTACAACAAAACTTAAATAACCTACGGAAGTGGTGTCTGGATAATAATATGTCACTGAACACGGACAAGTGTCAAGTTCCCAAGTAACAAAAGCGAATCTAAAAAGGGGATATTAGATATCTAATAGACTTCGATTTGATTGTCTACCATAAGAGTAACATTGCCCCCAAGCTATCTTCAATAACGCTTATAGATAGTCTATAGTAAAGTGGGCACAACCTTGTAACTATTCATAAGTCTCCCTCTAGAAACCACGAATAGATAGAGTTAAGAATTAAACATTTTCAAATAGTCTTAAGGCATTCTTCTAGAGTCTTTCTATACTATTTATAGACCACGATATGCACTAGTAGAAGGTTAATAGATAAGCTTGAGAGCTAAACAGAAGTATTTACCTGAGAAGTTTTAAAACTAAATTAACTCAACCCTGCCAACCTTAAGAAAGATTTTAATAGAAATAGACAACGATACGTATAATGGCGCATATCTCAAAAGAATAATGCTAAGGTAATATTACAAAATGGCGTGACAAATTTCTAACTTCTTATTTCATGCGCCTAGTTTTCATCGGCTAATACTGATACTTAAACTTGCAAAACTTGGTGCGGATGAAAGTCTCTCGCCGAATTTGTGTAAAACTCTCTTTAAATAAGAGCGCCCGCTTGAAATGTAATATTTAATAAAATATTAACCAAATATAAAAATATAAAAAAAACATATATTGTGTTTATATGTTTAAGCCATTTGTTTCATTCATAATATAGTATATTAAAAAGTATAGGACGATTTGTTACAGAGAATATATTCATAAAAGTACAAACACAAGCCAAAAAATAGTTCGCTACAATAATTTCACAAAATATTAGGCAGTAAAAATGGCGTCTAGTTAAACTTGTCTAGAAAAATGATTTCTTTAAAACAAACTTTCTAAAGAATAGTCTGTAGTATAGCTCTAGTAAATGACAAGACTATTTTTACTTGTTGCAAACCAAACTTCCTAGTCGAGGAATAAACTGGTTTATGAGTGGTTTAAGATTACCTATAAACTGCCATTTTTGTATACTGTTTTAACTTCTCACAGTATTTCTAGACATCAATCAGAGAACTGGCATTTTGAGTGCGTTGTGTATCATTTTGGATGGACTAATGCAGAACGAATTCAAGAAGTTACCTTCTTAAAGAAATTTGTTTTTTATTTGTTGACAATATGAAATAATGTAATGGTATAATCGCAACTTCGCGCCGCCGGCGTGCGCGCGTGCGGAGTAGTCGCGAGACGCACGTCTTGACATGTTGAATTGTTTGGTGTATCCACGGTTCACTCGGCCGATTTGTAGCAGTTTTAATGAGTTACGTTTAGTTTTATCAGTGTATTTGAAGAGGGCAGAAAGTTTATTTTTTGTGGATCGTATTAAATTAGGTAGATTTATCCTCGTCCTGCCCGTATACTAAATTAGAGCTTTTGAAATTGAAACCTAATGAGTTCGAAAATATAATCGCTTTTCTTTCGTTCTAAACCATCGAATATGTCCTTTATAAATCACATTCGGCAGGACGAGGATATCTAAATTATCATATTCGTACCTATCTGTATAAAGTTTCCCCGATTTCTAAGAATGAACATTTGACACGCATTGTTTATTTATTTATAGATAGATGGAACCATTTCGTAATTAAAATTATTGTCTAATCTTTATTTATTATTTTAATAATCTTACCAGCTTAATTCATGAGTCGCAAATCAGAATCGGAACTCCTTTTGCTCCTTCTCTGTATTTTCATCTATTTTTAAATATTTGCTGACTATCCGACGAAAGCCACAAATCTTTTAATTTGTTTTACTGTCTCCATTGCATAAAGCCAGCTGATCTAGTAAAATTGCACTTATTTTCATTATCTTTAAGCAAATAAACACTGGAACCACTATTTCACTAACATATTATTAGACTTACTGAAAGATATCTACAAAAGTAGTTTATGTAGACTTTAGTCTTTTTATAAACAAACATAAGAATACCACTAGCTAATACGGAATATCTGTAGAAAGTAAAATCTTAACATTTACCATCTTATCTAATAAAATACTGGAAAATAGGTACCTTTAGGCTTTATTAACTATTTATAGAACAATATGTCCTAAGATAATCGTCATATCTAGAAATGTACTTAAAATACGAGTTCGATAGATCGAATCATCTAAAAAAAATCAAATATGAGAAAAGATATACTATAAGGATACTTTTTTTTCATAGAAACCATTTATAGAAAGCCCTTATCTAAAAATAAACTGCGAATAGACTATCAATAGATAAATTCGTTTTAAGCCTTCAGGCCCATGTTACTTGGGTTATCACGTTTTCTAAGAAAAAAACGAACATTACTTACCCGTACGCAATGAGTGACTTTTCTTTAAAACGTGTCAACATTGTCAAGGATCTGGGAGTTTGGTATGATGAAACACTATCATTCCGAGAACACTATGATCATATTGTATCGAAAGCTAATAAAGTCATGGGTTTCATCTTTCGCATAAGCAAACCTTTTAAAAAGCAAAAATCTATTATTATTCTTTTCAATACATTAATAACTAGCATTCTAGATTACTGTTCAGTTATATGGTCTCCTTTATACAAAACACATACAGATAAAATAGAAAACATACAAAAACGTTTTATTCGTCAGCTAAGTTCTAAGTTTGGATTTAGAAAAATTCTTCCTACCTACGAACTTAGGTTAAAACATTTCAACCTTCATACCTTGGAACATCGGCGAAAGATTACCGATCTCGTTGTATGTTACAAAATTGTAAACAATTACATTGACTCGCCCGACATGCTGTGCCACTTCTCACTCCGCGCCACTAGCAGAAATAGCCGTAATCTACAACTCTTCTCCACTCCGAAAGCTAATAACAATGTGTTTTACAATAGCCCAATAACGCGCATGACGCGTTTTTATAATGAACTTCTTAAAAAAAATCCCGATTTGGACATAATGAGCGATAAGCTAGGTTTCCTACTCAAGGTGGCTAAAAATAATCTTCACATTTAATCTTTTTACTTTTTTTTTAATATTATATATATATATATATTCCAATGCCTGCCTAAAACAACATAACCCGAATTGTTAATATAACTGTTGCATGCTAGTTTGTATTACTTATACATATGTAAGGACTTTGCAATTTCTCTCTAATGTTGTGCATAGTTGTAAAGTTGTAATCGAGTTCCAGGCTGTATTAAGTTGTTTAAGTATTGTGTTATCAATGTTTAAGTTTGAAACTTGTAACTGTGCCTTTTTGAAAATAAATAAATAAATAAATGTTGAACACAGTTTTGAAAAAAGGTTCAAATTTATGAAGAAACTGGCCGAAAAATTAGTAAAACCCTATTTAGAGCGTCATGAAAATAATCAGCGTCTTCCACGGGACTAGAAACTTGTTTTGAATGTGAATGTTCGAACAAATTGTGTGTCGACGGCAGACAAGAATGGTTATTTTAAAAGTATGTAATTTTACAAAAATATCTTATTTGTCACCAAAGTAGATAGTTTAATAGCATTTTTGATTGCTCAAATTTATTTTTTTATAATGAAAAGCTTTATATTGTGTTCTTTAATTATGTAATCTCACATCCTGAAGGATACTAAGTTTTGTAATCGAAAATACAACAAGTTAATAAATATGTTAAGTTTGAAATACAAAACGTTCATTATTTTTGTATTCTTGTTGGTTAATAAATGCCTGAAACTATTTAAAGTATATTTAATATATTTAAACCCCCTTCAGTCACGCCTAAATAAATAAATCAGGTCCCATAAGAAGAAGCGGTCTCCATGACCGCAGGTAGGTGGTTGTGTGATACAAACAGGACGTAGGTAGTCAAGGGTTAACCTCGTGAGGCCCTATGTCATATACACCGTGGTCTCTAATAACCCAAAAGATTTTAATCACGCATTTTTGATGTAAAAACAAACAATAGTTATTTGTTTTACTAGGGAGCAAAGTGATTGTTTAACTCTCGTGCAAATATTGAAACCCGAGCAAGCGAAAGATTCCAGAATTTGAACCACGAGTGCAGCGAGGGGTTCATAAAATGGAATCTTGAGCGATACGAGGAACGAGAGTTGAACCTAGCGAAATTGTAAAGTATCGAAAGATTGTCAATTGCGTCATACTGTTCCCAATTTAACGCATTATTTTTCGTTAGATTACCTATAATCTGTCGAGTAGAAGCGTTAGATTACAATCTCACTGGCGAGGTTATAAACTATCGAAAGATTGTAATCCGTGACATAGGTATCTACTTACAATTTAACGGATTGATCTGTCGACGCGAAACCGTCAAATTGTGAAGTGTAACTATAACATGCATCGAAATGCACCTCGGTTGAACGACTTAAACACCGTGTGCCGTTGTCATCATCATCATTATCATGTCAGCCGAAAGACGTCCACTGCTGAACATAGGCCTCCCCCAAAGATTGCCACAATGACCGGTCCTGTGCCACCCGCATCCAGCGGACTCCTGCGACCTTCACCAGGTCATCAGTCTATCTTGTGGGGGCCCTACCCACGCTGCGCCTTCCGGTACGTGGCCGCCACTCGAGAACCTTACCGCCCCAACGGCCATCGGTTCTGCGCGCAATGTGGCCCGCCAAAATGTATTACTTAAATAATGTTTAAAGTAAGTAAGTAAATATTTTAGATTTAACAGCATTATTATGTTTTTGGGACAAGTCTCTTACCCAGGTAGTTGTTTGAGGAAAACGTCGCTATAATTGCTATGCTAATATTTTGTAGTCGTTCTTTTATGGAACCTACAGCAAATAAAAAGTCCGTTATCTTAAATTACGGTTTTCACAAATGGGTCGTAGAAGGAAAAATAATCGTCTGTTTCTTAGAATAACCTAATTTCTTGTTGTTACTTGGGTATTTAGCCGTGTGGTGACGGCAGTAAAAATATATTTGTCACCACCCCAACTCTTCCCGCGAGTGTCGTAATAGTCGATTCAGGAAATGAAGAGTCACTGAACACTCGTTGATAGATTGATGATGGGCAGCAGCGTCATCATAGTGGATACATTATGCGATCGCCAATCCGCTTGCCTGTGGCGATTATGGACATTTACCTCCTAATGCGTACATATGAATTGTTAATTGTAGAAGCCTACGTCCAGCAGTGTTATTCACTAAGGAAACCGCCTTGCTAACAGCGCTGTGCCAGCGCTGCGGCAGCGTCGAGCCTAAAAATGGTATTCACTAATGCACTTTCAACGACACTAGCGCTCGGCGACGAATGCGGCGTGAGCTGGAACTACACTGCGTCGAGAGTTACCGCCTACAGTTCGACGACGAGCTGTTCTACGTTAGTGAATACCGTTTTTCGCAGCGCTGCGCTCTACGTCGAAGTGATGGCTGTCTCGTCGTCGAGCTCGTTGACGAACGCAGCGTCGAATGTGTAAATAAGAGAATAGCATAGCAGCAGTGGGCTGAGAGAGATGCTGAGATGATGATGAGCTGGGGTGATGTGGGTTTTTATATGAAGAACGCAAATTATTAATTTATTCGTTACTTAGTTATGTCTTGTCGTCTTATTTCACTTGTTATGTCAGCCTCCGTAGCCTAGTTGGTACCCTGCCTGGAGGTTCCGGGTTCAAATGATTAATAATGCTTGGGCGTTTATACTTGAATCCCTCATTACGCTCAGGATTACGATCGCTACGCTCGGGATTCTATTGTAGAATCCATCGCTTTATTCGGGCTTCAATGAACGCCCTCGCTGAAAACATATCATTTTGATCCTTTACTATTTTAATGTCGTCACCGTGAGGCACTTAATTGATCATCTTCGTTATGACATTTCTATGAAACGTTATTTATAAAAATATCATTAATTCTACTATACTTGTATTGCACCAAACTGATTATAAGACATGACTATCAAAAATCGTAGGCATTTGTTTCACTAACTTTCGTTACCGAAAAGGCAATTTATAACTAAAATCTCTTATGACCCGAACCTTTACAACATGTCGAAAGGGTTCTGTGTGCCTACGGAACTCTGAAAACTGTCATCTATCTTCATTTAACGCGTGACAGCTCGGCCTGAAAGACATGTCAGACCCTTTAGAACTAAAAAGTGATAACTTTTGAAATATGGCACCTTTTACCATTTTATACCAACGCAATAAAGGTGAATTCGCAATATCGCTTACATTCTGACTTCCCCAGTTTCAGCTTCGTAAAGATTAATGAGAATCAAGTGAGGTTATGAAGCTTTTATTTTGAATTCTTTAGCTTGAAGTTAGGGTTGAAATTGGGTTGATTTTCTGACATACTGGCTTTGTCAATGCAGTTGCCTTTTGCATTTTTAATTGTGTCAGGTTAGTGTTGAATATTCTGGAGGTTTTACAAGTTCTGCTTTCCTTTAATTTATTCATGTGCATTCATGTTCAATTGTTTATGGGCTTTTACCATTTACAATCCACACGTCTGGCATGGTACGTTCTCCCGAGTCACTCTGAAGATTTACAAGTTTCTTCTGAAAGTAAGTAACATGGGCGAAAAACTGCTAGGCTCAAGCGGGACTGGGCTGGCCACGTCTATCGCTTGCATCCCGATAGATAGACAGGCATAGCAACAAAGTGCAGGCAAGTGAAGGCAGTGGTGGCTCAGTGGTTTAGACGTATGACTTTCAATCCGGAGGTCGTGGGTTCAAATCCTGGTTCGTACCAATGATTTTTTCCGATACTTATGTACGGAATATCAGATGATATTTACCATTAGCTTTCGGTGCAGGAAAACATCGTGAGAAAACCTGCATACATCCGCGAAGAAATTCAAAGGTGTATAGTTCCCAATCCGCTTAGGGCCAGCGTGGGGACTATAGCCCAATCCCTCTCATATATGAGAGGAGGCCTGTGCCCAGCAGTGGGACATTATATAGGGTAAAATATTAATATTTTAGCAACAATGTGGGTGCCGGAACAGCGACGAGGACGTGGCAGGCCCAGCCGGAGATGGCAGGACGATTTGGACTTATTCCTTCACAAGTATTCACAACTGGCCGGAGGAAGCCCAAAATCAGGAGTCATGGAGATCCAGGGGATGTTTGCCCAGCAGACACCAATATCATCATCAGCCTATGTTAGTCCACTGCTGGACGTAGGCCTCTCCTATTAACTATGCGTATAGATTGCATTAGGAGGTAAATGCCCATAATCGCCACGCTGGGCAAGCGGATTGGCGATCGCAGTAATGTGTCCACTATGATAACGCTGCTGCCCATCATCAATCTTGTAGAATGGTCAGTGACACTTCAATTCCTTAGTCGACTCTTACGACACCCGCAGGAGGAGTTGGGGTGGTGACAAATGTATTCTTACTGCCGTCACCACACGGCAATATAGGCTAGGAACCGGCGACACCAATATAGGCTAGGAAAATAAAAATGGACGTGACTTGGGTTCATCCTCTTATCATGTCAGTAAAGCGTGCTGGATATTTTTTCTAGGAAACTAATGCGATTATATACACTGTGGGCTGTTTAAACCCGACCGATTTTAACAGTGTATTCCAGACCACATTTAGAAACTATAATGTCGTATAAACTTTTCTGGATATCACCTAGTTTCAGAGTTATAACCAATTAAAAAAAACATATTTTCTAATTTGTTACTCAGTACAAAAGGTCTTTTTTAATTCGTTGGTGCCATTATGGAGAATAGTCTCACTAACCTCATTAATAGATGTCAAAAAGTGAGAAATAAAACCTTTAAAAAATGTGGTTTGTGTAAAAAAACCTTAACACTCATTGTAAGTGCTAGTTTTGTGAATAATATTTACTTTTTACGTTAAAATACATCCAAAAAAAAAAAGAAATAAAAAAAATTTTTTTTCGTCAAAAATGCGTGGTTACAATCTTTCGGTTTTAAACAGCCCACGGTGTATAATAGACCACTGGGTGACAAACAGAAGAACAGTAACAATAAGAACTTATGACCGACGATAATCGCAGAGTCGAAGCAGGAAGTGTTACCGACATCCATTAATTGGAGATAGATGATGGGTAGCAACATCACACACATCACAGTGGACAAAGTTACTACTGCGATCGCCATTCCTTTTGCCTGGTGTACCGATTATGGGCAATTCCTTCTAAAACGCATAAGTACTTACTAGCCATGTGACACAAACGGTTAACATAGTTACAATAGAATATGAAACCGAACATCTCACACCTAAACTTTTAAACTTAAATTACTAGTTTTGTAAAAACAAAATGGCGTGGAAAGTGCCAAACTTCGCGGCAAATTGCCCTAGTTGACCAAAAGGGGTTGAGCAAAAGTTGAACCGATATGAATTTTTCATTAAAACTTTAGCGATGCCGTGTCGAATCTGGTTCGATCAGCGATTGGTGTTTTGACCTGAGTTGACTAAACTTAAAATGCCACTAAAATTAATCAGAAAACGAGTAAGGGCTGAATTACACTGTGTGATTCTGATTACCCGTAGTTTTTGGACTATACGGGATGAAATTTTAATCTTAATCGTAATAGTATGTTTTTCTAGCTCTATAAACAACTAACAATTAAATACCCCACAAGTTACTTAAAAATGGACATGTATTTTTTTTTGTATTTTTAGGGGCTTGTGTTTTTGTATTTTTTGGCTTTAGAATATCAAAACGGATTATTAAGACAAATTAATTGAATAATTAAAATATTGTCATTTCGTTAAAAATTAAATAATATTTATTACATTTGACGTTTTAAACAGCTTAAATCGTTATAATTTCTTAGAATCACCTTAAAAATTTTAAAAAGCCACCAAAAATAACTTGTGGGGCATCCAATTGTTAGTTATTCATAGAGTTAGAAAAACGTACCTACATACGATTTCAATTTCACCCTGTAATTATAATACGCATGTCTGGTTTTGACCGAGGTAGATATATTAGTTGTATAATGTAATAGCAATATTCAAGCTGCAGAACATTGACTTTTCCTGAATTGATTAGTCAAAAATATCCTAACTTTAATTTGCGCCGCGGTGACCTACAGGTCTAGTCAAGATGCCATTCTGCGTATACGATAACTGATAAGTCATGTGACCATAATAATGTATGGAAATGGCCACGTGCCTTTTTGTACGAATCTATTATTCTCATACATTTATTATTTATTGCTTATCGTATATAAGGACCTAAACTGAATAGCGATGTGTCAGTTCCATAGAATACCTGTCAAAAATTTACAAGCCGAATCTAAACTGAAACGCGTTTAAGAGGTTATGGCCTTTTCACTTTCTCACCATACAAAATTGATTCATACGCGCACACAATGCTTTAATAAGCTCGTAATAAGTATTATCACGTTATGCACATTGCACAAAATAATAAACACTAATGCTAGAAATAACGTTGTAAATCCTAGATTGGAAATAAATTCGATAATGATATTGTTATTAGTTTTATCGAACTGATTAAATATTAATTTCACATTATGAAACAGCTTACTGCAAATCAAAGACACATTTGCTAGAATAATTGTCACCATCCATAATTCATTGTATGTTGTTGTATATACCTATTGGCCGTGTAGTGACGGCAGTAAGAATACATTTGTCACCACCCCAACCTTTTCCGCGGGCGTAAGAGCCAACTAAGGTTTTGAGGAGTTACTGACCATTTTTGAAGTATCAGGCACGACGTTACACCCATGGTCGCAGATAGATAGCCGGTGTAATTACTGGCATAGCCTCCTGGATCCTGGAGGTGTCAAATCAAGCAAAACTGATATTTTTTTCAATAAATCAAATAAGCAAGCAACCCATATTGTAGGAAAAATAATAAAAAAAATGTAGGGGTTTTCCATCAGATTTTTCTTTATGGTCTCATGCGAGTACAAAAGGACTATGTCCTCACTCGAGGTACTTATATGAAAGGAAACAAAACGGTACAAAAACCACAAAAACCACATATTTGTACTTATTAGAGAACAATGAAATGAATTTAGTGTCAAACAGATCGAAATCTTTTCCTCTACATAATGATTAATATGATTATAAACTTACAAAATATTGTTATATTTGTAATAGGCAGCACAGACTTACAAATAAAAGCTAGTATAACAAAATTAACTTATCTAAACTCTGTACGAGTACACATATACTTAACAATGGTATGCAAGTTGCATGTTATACAAATTAAATAACTTTATAGGTAATCACATTGATTGGTACAAAAATATATTATATCACATTAATAATTTAAAATATACAACAAAAATAGAATAAAATAAACGAACACTAAGATAATAATAAAACTATATCTACAAATACTACACGTTAACAAATATTTACAAATAAAAAATAGGCTCGAGCTCCGTGCCTGATGGTACTAGGGTGCCCAGAAGGCTGGCGGAATTACCTCGCTGAATATCAATTGCTATTCGCTGGGCGAGGTAATAGCCAGCTCTCTGGTCACCGGTGGCGTCTACGAGCCGCTTCTTGAGCCCTTTAAAAATCTCGTGGGCTCCAGGTCCCCAGGGGCCAAGTGTTTCTACCCCAAACGGCACAAATATGCAGCTGGAATCTAAAGCTGCATATTTGCGCCGCTTGAGGAGTTCAGCTGCTTCCGCAGCCGCTCCGGGCTTTTTCAAAGATCCTGGGAGATGGGACGGCGCCAGGGTATCCACACATGTGGCGTCCCATACTAAAGGCTGCCCCAGCTCCCAGGGAACAAGAATCATGCCATCTGGCCGCTTCCCGTCGTCCCGCGCTAGACCTGTAGGCTCCAGGACTGCAGGCAATACCGCGGAAGTGAACGTTCGGCGCAGGATATCATTTATGAAAGCGTGGCGTGCTATACGGCCAGCACTTCTATTGCACGAGAGATCATGCAGCCCCTTCGACGACACATTAGCGTTGCAGTGGCATTTATGTGGGGCTACACAGTCTGAGCCCAGAGGTAATGCAACCGAGAGCCTAAAGGTTTGACCGGACAAAAGGGTGCCTAGATTACTGGAAGGACGTACTTGTAATATACACGTCTTCACCTTCGGAAAGACCGTCGGATACGTCAAAGTTCCGGTATTCTTCAATTTCACTGTCTTTTTAAGGCTGAAAATTGGAAATAAAAAATAATTAACATTCGTGTGAAATAAAAAACTTACTTTTTGAGACCGATGTTACTCGTACGAGAACATAATTTATTTGTGTAAGTCCTTGCATACTCGCACGAGTACATAAACTTCAAAGATTCATAAAACTAAAGTTTTGTAATTATACAAAGGCAGCCTAAATACTAACGCATGAATTACATCATATATTTACTAATCAACAGTAAACAAAAATATATAATTACACTTTCATTGATATAAATTAATGTTTACTTACCGCGGAACATAGTGTTGCAAGTAGTGTCAGCTGTCTAAGCCGTACTGATCGGTGATTGGCCGCCTGATACTCCATGTTTATTTTATTAGATTGACAGTTTCGTTCGGATACTTTCTACACATGCCAACTTGTTATGCTGCTTTGACATTTAGCCGGAGATTTTTTTAAAACTTATGTCCTCAAGCGAGGAACGGGGGATCCAGGAGGATAGAGGCAATCAATGTAAGTCCTCAGGGTAGGCAGCGCATAAGCAATTTTTTGGTCATTATGTCCATGGGCTTCAGTTCCCGCTTCCCATCAGGTGGGCTGAGAGCTCATTGTATCTACCTTCGTCACATAAAAAAAGAGACTCATCATACATAAACGAAGTTTACGCGATAAAGACCCGTTTTCCGTTAATATATGAGTGATTATCATGAAAGTTTATATCAATATAGAATTACACTTATTCAAAGATACTCGATTCATTTTTACACCATAGCTAAGAGCTTTTGAACTATACTTAGAATTGTTTTACAATACTTATTATTACAATGACGTAATTCTAATTGTGCTCGAGTGGAGACCACGGCTAGGCAAACGCAGCGTAGGACGTCCACCCACAAGATGGACCGACGACCTTATGAAGGTCGCATCTAACCGGTACATGTGGAGGTCCAGAGGGGAGGCCTATGTTCAGCAATGGACGTCTTATGGCTGAGATGATGATGACGATGATGATGAATTCTAATTGCGAAGCTAAAATCCTATCAAATATATCGGACACGGTGGTCAAAAATATACGAACATGCACTCTAACGCCATAACAATAGAGGCGTGCTCAGATATTTATGAGCACCCTGTTCGCTCCGATATACAGGGTGCTCGCAAGCATTCCGAAAGATTTTAACTAATCTATGCATTCTAGACATCAAAATAAACAAAAAATATTATGAGACCTAATGTCAATTCCACCAACAAAAACATTTTTTTTTCTTTTTTTTCGTCTTTTTGAATACTTAATAATATTTCCAGTACTCGTACTTATTATTATAACAACAATTTGTTAAATTATTTATTTCAATTGTTTTTTTAGGTACAGGTTATTTCGTCAACTCTATTCGCATTTTTTGATTGTCAGGCAGAAGGTGTGGTAATATTAGAACACATTGTGGTAGCATTGTAATAAAAAATAAGTTAAATGACGAGTTACGTCGAAAAACTTATTTCGAAAAAAGGTTGATTATCTCTGAAACCAAGCCGAATCCAGGAAATTGTATATAACATTAAATACTCTTATGGTCAGGAATCCAGCATTAAAATATTTTGGTTTCCTCGCGAGCACCCTGTATCTGATGGCGATTGTACCTCGAACTCTAAGTGGTAAATCATGTATCGACAAGGGCCCGGAGCAAATCTATTATTAGAACCAGTTTTTTGCTGTTCGATTTGAGTTATTTGGCGATTTTACAATTTACCATAAAAACTTGCAACCCCGGGAACAGGAACAATACTGGTTCAAACCCAGAAAGTTTATACGGTCATCATCATCATTTCAGCCATAGGACGTCCACTGCTGGACATAGAAAGAAAGAAAAAAAATACATTTATTTAACGCCACAAATCAAGTCGACTAAGGGATTGAAGTGTCACTGACCATTCTACAAGATTGATGATGGGCAGCAGCGTCATCATAGTGGACACATTACTGCGATCGCCAATCCGCTTGCCCGGCGTGGCGATTATGGGCATTTACCTCCTAATGTGTATATGCATAGTTAATAGAAGAGGCCTACGTCCAACAGATGATGATGAACGCCACAAATACGAGTACAGTAGATAAAACACACAAAAAGTAACAAAGTTTAGACGTTAAAAGGGAACCCCATTCAGCATGTTGCCACGGTAAACCATGGCGCTGGTTTTCAGTGGGTACCCAACTTAAACTTAAACTTAGGCCTCCTCAGTGGACTTCCACTTTGGCCGGATGGATGCGACCTGCATCCACCGAGTCCCGCAACTCTAACCAGGTCTGACCAGTTTATACGCTAGTTTCCTTTTTTGCAAGCTTACCATCAGTAAAATCGGGTTCTAACCGAGTTAAGGAATATAAAATGAACTGCCCAAATCAAAACCGCGACAAAAATGTTTTCGTCATTTTGTATGGACTGCACGTCCCTGTTTACCATAAACTGCTTTGTTGTAGGGGCAGCCAAGAAAACAAGAAAAAGATGTCTGAAGTCTGAAGTTCGTGAACGAGTATAAATAATATGATTGGGTATTGGTACATACTGATTGACTGACTGAGGAACAAATATTTTTCTTATTAGTATGACTCAAAACGGGATATTTTTATCAGGGGCTCAATTATTTCAATTTACATGGTAAATATCGGGATATTTATTTGAGTTTTACTAATGAATGTATATTACCATGTTGCTGCGACCATATATAACATGGACGTCGAATGCCAACTCAAAAATGCCCCCAAACACAATTGTTCAATTGTGCCAAGATGAGCAGGACATAGCGCTTTTCTTAACACTATATGCATATTTCGGCGCAACATCTTTGACAAATGTTGATAGAATATAACCAATCAAAACTTTGACGGACCAATCGCAACTAATTTCAAATGGTGGTTTAAGGTGGATGTCCCTGTGAGATTTTCATACAAATTTGTCGACATTAACTCTGTTAATTAGTAGACTTTTTGTAATTTTGAACCTTGATAGTAAGTTGTACGTATCCCGTAGATGGCGCGTATGTAAAAAAAAGTCCAAAAAGTGGTATAATATTTATGAATTATCAATTTGAAAATTGATACAATTTCGCTCTTTGCCTTTGTATATGTGCGTGAATAATACTATCCATGAAAACTGACATGGAGGCAGATGACAAGGTAAGCTTAACCATATCCATCACAGATGTCACTTTAAACTGCTAGTTAAATGACCTCACTAATTAGTAATATATTCGGTCAATAGATGGATTATTAAAAGTAAGCGTAATTCATAAAATAGGTATGTTGTTATTGTTTTTATTTTATCAAATAAAATATCCGGTAAAATTTTATCCCTCGATTCGCCAGGTCGGATCTCAAAATACAATATATCGGTCAGTATTTTTTATGAATTACAGCCAGTAGGTAGTTAGGTAGCTACTTTTGTATCTAACTATGATGCTCACTTTAATTCTCATTTAGCGTAACTTGTACAACAGTTTGGAAGAAAGGAGCACATTAATATGATAGGTACTAATTAATATCTGAGAGGTAATAAATAAAATAAGTGGCTATAAATTAATAATAATAATAAACAAATAAATATATCGGGACATCTTAAGCTTAAATTAAGGCTTGTGTTGTGGGTAATAAGAAATAAGCGATGATACATATCATGTAACTACATACAGATACTTAAACACATACTCGTAGATAGCCACGATCAAGGAACAAATATTTGTGATAAAAAAAATACACAAAATAATGCTTTCACTGGGATTCGAACCCGGAACCTCCAGCTTCATAGATAGGGTCACAACTAACTCGGCTACCGAGGCTGACGACTTTAATTTAAATGGACGCGTAAAATACTTTTTGATAAGTGGTCATAAAATATTTTGTTCATTTGTCACAGCAAAGTCAATGTCATCTATGAGTCAACATTTTGCAATTTTGTTCCACAAGTCAAGGCAAAAGTGTTTGTTTCGATAAAATCGATATCATAAACATGCCCACAACGATGGGCAGAACGAATAAAAATGAGTACCGAAAACACCGTTGTTCTGGGGGGAAAAGAAAAAGCGTCGAGTAGAAGCGGGGTTACTCCTTCACCATGGCACCACATAGTAAGTATCTCGCCGTAGCGAAAATTTAAAATTTGAAGCGTAATAGTTAAAACACCTATTTAATAAGTACAACTAACCTAACGGAATACCCGAGCCGCTTTTAAAGTAGTTAGAACATTTTTTCTTCTATATTTATGACACTCTCACATTTTACATTTGCCAGCTAATCTTTGTCGAATTCAAATGATTCTGTAGTAGATATACATATTATTACCTTTATTCTATTGCCAATTGCGACACGAACTTTGTCAGTTATTATTAATTTCAATAAAAAGAAACAGATAGGGAGGTATAATAAATTAAATTCACCAATGTGACTATTTCAGGAGGATAGCAGCTTGGCGGGATATTAAGACCGACCAAACTCACGAGCCTGAAACATCAGATTCCACCAATCAAACCCCAATTATTTGTGCAACTAATGCTCAGTGAGTGTTTACTACTTTTAGAGTTGTATAATTCATTATGGAATTCATATCATATGAACCTAATGTCGTCGTATTAGAGACTAACTGTAGCTTAAATAACTATGTCTAGGTACACATATATTGCAGGACAGCGAAAGTATTCAGTATGTTATAGGTGTGTAACTTGTCAATCTATAATATGTAATAGATAACAATACCCATATACTTTTCACTTGACATATTCCAACAGTCTTTACTGTCATTAGACTTACAAAGCAATACTAAAGTTTTAGCTAAACCACTAATTGGAGTTCGAGGCCAAAGAATCTACGAAAATATTGCCACAACAATGAAATGTTCATACAATAGTAAATCCTTATTTTCTAAAAACAGACGTTGAGATATCTTATTTATTGGTAATTTTAATTATTTAATTTATAGAAACAATATTATTTACTTATTTTCACGTAAATATAAGATATTTTAATAAAAACGGAATTATCCGCAATTATTAGTAACAAAGTTGGTATTGCGCTGGTATCACCTCATGTGTTAATAACATTTGGTACAGCAATTTAACTACACATAAATTAAAACCCTATTTCTGCATACGTTTAGAAAATTGCAGAATAATACATTATAGCGTGCTTTATGTTCACATTTCGTATTCGTAAAATTCCTTTGACCTACAAATTTCTTTGGCAGTGCTATAGTTCTCCATTTAAATTATCATAGAGATCTAACGTTTTGTTTTCTTCTGTAGGTTGTTAACAAGGTGACCCACTTGGTTCAGCCATGTTTAGCTTCGCTATACACCCCATCATCAAAAAATTAAATTCCAAATGAAATATACTGGGTGAAATCTTATAAATACTGTCTTAATAAATATGACACGCTGTCGTTTGTGTTCACTGGTAATTTTAAATTATTTACAAGAAAATGTTGTCATATCAATGTTAGTTAAGAGAAAAGAAAAGTTTTTAGGTATTTACGTGTTTTTAAGAAAATCCTAGTTGGGACTACCATATTAAACAGAAACGCGTAAAAACATTACAGAGGTAAATAATAACTTGGTTCAGCCATGTTTAGCTTCGCTATACACCCCATCATCAAAAAATTAAATTTCAAATGAAATATACTGGGTGAAATGTTATACGAGTATGTACTGTCTTAATCAATATGGCACGCTGTCGTTTGTGTTCACTGGTATTTTTAAGTTCTTTACAAGAAAATGTTGTCATATCAATGTTAGTTAAGAGAAAAGAAAAGTTTTTAGGTATTTACGTGTTTTTAAGAAAATCCTAGTTGTGACAGCCACATTAAACAGAAACGCGTAAAAACACTACAGTGGTATATAATGTTTTTATTAGGAATTATTTTAAATAAATTAATTAAATAACAAAAAGGTTGAGGAAACCTGAAAACTTTACTTGACAATGACATAAGAGACTTTGACAGATTTGACAATAACGCATCTGTCGTAGTTTCGTTGGCCTCGAACTCCAATTACTGGTATACGTATGTAATATTTTCAAATAATTTCATTCAAACTGTCCACTCAAAGACATTACCTTTTCAAATCAACCAATCACCATGTGAGACGGCGCTGCGCGCTGCATACTGTCGGCAACCTCTCAAAATGAGCGTCTCAGACCGAGCAGAGTCACAGTTAAAATTATCGTGTTATTGTGTACCTATGAATAATTAGTATATTTTAATTTCTCGCAATTAAAATAAAAAGTAATGTAGCTCTGGTTTAGAAACCATATTACTGGAACAATTTGAAAACAAACGATGAAAAAAAAACTCGCGGTAATATTATGGCTTGTTTTAGGCTGTTATCAAACAATATATTTATTATACTAATATCATGGGGCATTCCTCCACAAGTCGACCTACCTAGCGTCAAGTCCCCGCCTCCTATATTATTGTGATATGAGCTAGCTTTATTGACTGCGTAACTTACTTTTCCTAACTAGTGCGGAGAAGTAAACTTTGCGCACGCTTCTCGTACGTTAATTTCTCTTTTTAAGGCACTTGTTATGAGAAAAGTCGTTCGATACACGTGTAAAAACTTCTTTTTAACTCGGGTGATTGACTTTCATCCTCGTGGAAAAAAATTTTTTTTTTGCACTTGCATCGAAATGCAACTACTACTACTACTACTATTCTTTCCCTCTTGCTCGCACCAGTCGCGCCAATATGCGTGTGCGACAAGGATGACTGGAAAATAACTTGTACAAACATTAAGTTTAATCACGTTTCTGTAATATTATTATGAAGGCTATTCTTCTGTTTCTACCTATCGTTATCCCGGCTTTTGCCAGGGTCCGTACCTACCTTTCCTCCTCTTTGCGCGATCCTGGGCATCTTCATACTTCACTGTCTGTCCATCTGTCTGTCTATCACCAATATGTATCTAATGGATAATTAGTTGAAATTTTCTCAGATGATGTACAATCAGCAGCAGATATTGCTAAGCGGGCAGAGTTTTCAAAATAAACTATGCACGACTATTAGAGTGTGTTAAGATCATTGTGAACACCCTACTCGTTAAGCAATATCTGCTGCTGATTGTACCTACCTAAAATATTGCCGATATAACAAGAAACACTAAAAATAATTAAATATTTATATAGCTATGTTTTGTCGTGTTTCGAATAATAACAACATAATTTAAAAAAAAATATTTCTTTATTATTGGACGATTAGTATATGAACAAATAAATATATTTAGCATGTGACCATCTTACACATATCAACCTAGTCCCACAATAAACTCAATCAAGGCTTGTGTGAGAACTAAACTACAAAATATGTAATATATAGAATAGATACATACAAATACTTAAATACATATTGAATAGTTGGAGTCCTAATTTTATTAATCTGTACGTTACGTAGGTATGAACATGGCATTTTGATTTTAGATTAGGCAATCTCTTATGGACCTATAATGATAATCTATCAGGTTTTATACTTGCAGACTATTTTATTCAAATAATTTTAAGTTTTATAGTCTACCTAAAACCTTCTCTTCTTAAATCACTCTATCTATATCTATAGAAATCCGTTGCGTAGGTGTAAAGATTGAAGCATACAATAGGGATATAGGGACAAGAGAATGCGACTTTGTTTTATATTATGTAGTGATTTGGAAGATTATAACCCCTTTATTCATAACCGTCTCCTAATTTAGCAAACTGTTTTTGGGGTTCCGTTGCCAAAATTGCAAAAAACGAAAACCTTATATTCGTCAAGTCATGTCCGTCTCTGTCCGTGTCTGTCTGTCACATCCAATTTACTCGGAAACAATAAATGGAATACTCGGAAGTAATGATATTTGGTGAGGATTGTGTTGTATGAACCGCCAATGATATATAAGTAAAGATACGTTATACTCTAACAAAATGAGCGAAATAAATACTTCACACCATACTTCTACAATTTATTGATAGTTGACACTTTTCTTCCTACAATTTATTGATAGTTGACAAACACTTATCTTCATAATTCATAATGCGTAAAAGAGATGGTAAAATACATATACTCGTATTTAATAAACGAAAAAGAGACAAGATGTATCTCTTATAGTTTTTGAGATAGGTTGTTTTAACTGTATTTTTTATGATAAATTGATAGTGGTACGGAGTCCGACTCGCACTTGGTGCGTTTTTTAATTCATAATACATACATAATTATTATATACGTATAAAAATCAACTACAGGAAACAACGTATCACTTCCTAGTAAGTTTGTGTGTCTGTTGGTCCATACGGAAGAAAACGTTGATTTAAACTGAATACCTAAATTCTCAAATTTGAAGTCTTCATGACCTAAAAACTAAATAAACCTCCACGTTAATGAAATCAGAAGATCTGTTTGTCTGTTCGTCTCTGTGCCTGTTCATAGCCTGGCTGAAAGTTATAGTTTGCCTGTCGATTTGCCTGCCCACCTGTTTTTCTTTGTTTGAATGCATGATTTTTGTACATGTGACCGTTTCAATTCGTAACAGATCCCTGTAAAATACACTGAGCAAATTTGATAGTCACCTACTTACCTATGTGTAAACATAATTATTGATAGGCAAGGTTTTGTATATTTATTTTAAAATGTACTTTCTGCAAATAGGTAGGTAGTTAAAATATTTTTTGTGCTGTCCACATGGCGTGTTAAGAAATTAAAACTTGTTTGAACCCATTGAACTTAAAGATCTAGAGTATTTCCGCTGGGAAACAATTCTTATTATAATAAGCAAACTCTGATTCAGAAAATATTATTTTGCATCCGTCTGAATTTCACAACTGATTCTTGTAAAATGGTATGTAATGAGTATAAGTTGAGTGGCCGTGTGGTGACGGCAATAGAAATACATTTGTTACCACCCCAACTCTTCCCTTGGGTGCCCTAATAGTCAAATAAGGGATTCGAAGTGTCACTGACCATTATTTATTGAATATTAGATGATGGGCAACAGCTTGCCCTGCGTAGCGATTACGAGTATGGGTATTTACTTCCTAATGCGTCCGTATGCTTAGGTACCTAATACGAGAGGCCTTTGTCCAGCAGTGGACTAATTATAGACTGATGATGTGATCTGAGTTTAAGTTACCGTACGAGCCCAACACTTGCCCCATTCTTGATGGTGGATGTGATAAATAAAATCACTGATCTATGGTTATGATATAATTTACTGTAAACTAACGCATGAAGAGTATCAGCTACGGACGTATAAACGTTAACGAATAAAGTAATTAAAATAAGTGTATTAAGTCAGCGTGATCGTGGGTACAGCAATTATATTTAATGCTGTCGGGGGGATGTGCAGTGCTTGCAATGTACAGTTACTATAACTTTTCTTATGACATACATAAAGAATTACCACATGACTTGATGCCCACCTGACGGTGTGTTTATTTTGTAAAGTTTCAAAATCATTGTTTGTATGTCTGTCTGTCTCTCTGTCTGTTTAGGGCTCCCTTTACATGGCATTTTTTTTTCGAAACGCTTATGTTATAAGAGACTTGGCATAATCAATTTTTGTAAACAATATTTAGAATATTACTTTGCCAGAAACTATTTTGGCATATTATTATTTAGGTCATGTGTTATTTCGCAGAAATTGGATGTCCATATTTTTGGCATAGGTACATAATTATACACGGTGTTACGCGAGCACTGCCAAAGGTTTTAACTATGCATTCTAGACATCAAAATAAACACAAAATATTATGAGACCTTATGTCAATTCCACCAAAAAAAAATTTTTTTTCTTTTTTTTAGGCCGATTTGAATACTTTTTAACATTTCCAGTACTTTTTATCACAACAACAATTTGTTTAAATTATTTATTTCAATTGTTTTTTTAGGTACAGGTTATTTCGTCAAGTCTATTCGTATTTTTTGATTGTCAGGCAAAAGGTGTGGTAATATTAGATCACGTTGTGGTAGCATTGTAATTCAAAAGAAGTTAAATGACGAGTTACGTCGAAAAACTTATTTCGAAAAAAGGTTGATTATCTCTGAAACCAAGCCGAATCCAGGAATTTTTATATAACATTAAAGACTCTAAATATGGTCAGGAATCCAGCATTAAAATCTTTCGGAATGCTGACGTAACACCGTGTATACAACTCTCCGAAACGTACTTCACATACATATATTTTACGTTAGGCAGAAATGCATTATCTATTATGGTAGATTGGGTTTGGTACATATACTTATTATAACGATATGTAATAAGACAATGTTAAGAAAAAGATGAGGTGATTGGTTGGTTAGGTTAGAACAACGATCTTGACTACCGTTCATTATTGCTGTGGCAAACTGGGTAAGGTTAGACTAGAACAATTGCGATCTCATTAGGAACTCACTGCTACGACAAAGTGGGTTAGGTTAGAACTGCCATCTCATTATTAAGTCACTGCTATATCAAAGTACGTTAGGTTACGTTAGAACTGGGTAGGACAAAGTGGGTTAGGTTAGGTTAGAACTGCCATCTCATTAGTAAGTCACTACTATATCAAAGTACGTTAGGTTAGGTTAGAACTGCCATCTCATTAGTAAGTCACTACTGTATCAAAGTACGTTAGGTTAGGTTAGAACTGGGTAGGACAAAGTGGGTTAGGTAAGGCATCGGTCTCACCGCGAGCTACTAAGCTATGAACTATCGGCTACAAACACGAACAAAAGATACGCACTCCCGTGTAAATATAAAATATTTTAAAATAAAAATAAAACCGCCTTCAAAAATTCGCCCAAACTAAAAAGTCAAAAATAATTTTAGTTCCTACTTCTTAGGATTTCCTACACAAACCTTTAAACCTTTTACCTTATTCATTGAAATAAAATATTATGGCTAGGTACGCTACAGATTTCTTAGAAGTCGGTGCCAAGCCAATTTTTTGCTTTTTAGTAGTGTAAAATCGTTATTTAGTATGCTCTAAATACTTATAATTAGAATGTACTGCACTGTAATAGGCCAGAAAACCTGAACTGGATACCTTAAATATTCAAAGAATTATCCCATTATGAAGGAGATATACATTGTATCATCAGCAAGTATGAATAATTTCAAAGATTATAGGTAACAGCCTTAGCATGCCTATATTATTTAAAGAATCACTTACCGCTAACCAACATGTCATAACTACTAAGCAAACACTTAAATAGATCTCGAAAATGTATGACAGTTGTTATATTCAAAGAATTATCCCATTATCAAGGAGATATACATTGTATCATCAGCAAGTATGAATAATTTCAAAGATTATAGGTAACAGCCTTAGCATGCCTATATTATTTAAAGAATCACTTACCGCTAACCAACATGTCATAACTACTAAGCAAACACTTAAATAGATATATTCAAAGAATTATCCTCCAACTCCTAATAGTTAAGGAGTTATACCTTTCGTCATCAGCTCACCAACATGAGACTATGACCACCTAAATGCAAATACTCAAATAGCTTCCAAAATACATGAACTGTGTTATATTTAAGGAATTGTCTCCCAACTCCTAATCTCTAAGGAGTTGTACCTTTCATCATCAGCTCACCAACATGAAAGGATGACCACCTAAAGGCAAATACTCAAATAGCTTCCAAAATACACGAAATATGTTATACTTAAAGAATTATCCCCCAACTCCTAATTGCTAAGGAGTTGTACCTTCCATCATCAGATCACCAACGTAAAAGTTCATGACTAGACGCAAATATTTGAATAGTCTTCGAAAATAAATGAAAAATGTCATGTGTGCCTACAACATTTGAAGAGTTCCCTCGATTTCTCCAGGATCCCATCATCAGATCTGGATTTGGTGACAATGCGACCAACTAGAAGGTATACCCATTCAAACGAAAAAAGAATTTTTCAAATCGGTCCACGCGTCTTTGAGTAATCGGGGAACATACATTAAAAAAAAAAAAGATTTCGACGAATTGTAAACCTCCTCCTTTTTGAAGTCGGTTAAAAAGAGAGTGTATCTTTTATTTACACGGGAGTGCGTATCTTTTGTTCGTGTTTTTTAACCGATAGCTCGCGGTGAGACCAGTGCCTTAGGTTAGAACTGCCACCTTATTAGTAAGTCACTACTATAAGTACTATATCAATGTAAGTACGTTAGGTTAGGTTACAATTGCGACCTTATCAGCAATTGACTGTTATGACAAAGTGGTTTAGGTTAAGATACAACTGCGACCTCAGCAAGTCAGCAGTAATTCACTGCTATGGCAAAGTGGCTTCGGTTAGGTTAGGTTAGAATTGCGACCTTGTTAGATTAAATTATGCTCAATTAGTAAGTCTACAGTAGAGTAAATTGTATTTCCATTTCAACAATTATAAAGAAAAAGAAATGTATTTTCCTTTACTGTCATGGCAAAAAAACTCGACAAGAAAACGTTATGCATATCTTGCACGGGAAAGAGAGGGCTGGGAGATACTCCAACGACAAGTGAATAACTCTGTGATGATGATGATGAAGGTGACCGTCTGTTCATTATAAGAAAAAGATTTGGGAGTTCAACCCACAGTCCCTTATATTCCAGTATGTGTGTCTATTTGTCCGTCCGTGGCTAAGCTCGGCGATCGTTAAGGTGCATGCAGGCCAAAAGAGCATTCGCTGTTCTAACCCCCAACTCTACGAAATTCGATCGTTACACGAAACGAGATTCGTTGATTTCGTAGAGTGGGGGATAGAACAGCGAATGCTTTTTTGGTCTGCATGCACCTTTAGTATCAACTAGAAAGCTTAAATGTGGCATGTACATGTATATTTTTATACCACCGACAGAACGATGAAAAAAATTAAATTTTACGGTAAGTATCTATAGAGGACACGTAAAATGATGATGTTTTATTTGCACTTTCACCTTATGGTATGTGGTGTCTTTAGGTATGTGACCTTGTCATCAAAAGCGGTTGTTTATGCAATATAGAAATAGATAAAAATCTCTTGAAAACTCCAAATAATTGTGCCAGGGAGACACTAAACTTATTGTTAGAATAATATTTAACATATATTATTGTGAAAACACAAATCAAATTATTTATTAACTAAATATTTTGATTTGTACTTTTTATTTTTCTCCAGTAGTCACACTACTTAATACTATATAAATTATAAATATTAAATGTCATATACCAAAGAGGGCACTCGGAGTTGATTTGACATCGATAAATGTTATGTTGGCTTTTTAGTATTATCTTGGTATGCAGTTGGGTTCCGTGTCATAAGATAGGCCTGATGATGAAATTGGACGAAGTTCGAGGGAACTCGGAGTAGGTTTGAGACAATGATATCCTACGATGACTTTATAGGATGAGCAGTTAGGTCAAATACCACAAGATAGGCCTGATGATGAACTTGGAGGAAATGCGAGGGAACTCGGAGAGGTCTTGAGATAGTTGTACGTTGTATTGGCTTTTTAGTATCCTCTTGGTGAGCAGTTAGGTCCAGTACCACAAGATGGACTTGATGATGAATTGGCTTGAGCTTGGCTTGGCTTCAGATAATAATATGCTATGTTGGCTTTTTAGGATTAGCAGTTAGGTCAAATACCACAAGATAGGCCTGATGATGAACTTCGAGTAAGTGCGAGGGAACTCGGAGTTGGTTTGAGATAATGATATGTTCTGTTGGCTTTTTAGGATCCTCTTGGTGAGCATGTGTCAAATATCACAAAATAGGCCTGATGATGAATTTGGAGTAAGTGCGAGGGAACTTGGAGTTGGTTAAGGATAATGATATGTTGTGTTGGCTTTTGAGGATGAGCATTTGGGTCAAATACCACAAGATGGGTCTGGTGATGAACTTGAAGGAAGTTCGAGGGAACTCGGAGTTGGTTTCAGATAATGATATGCTATGTTGGCTTTTTAGGATTAGCAGTTGGGTCAAATACCACAAGATAGGCCTGATGATGAAGTTGGAGGAAGTGCGAGGGAACTCGAAGCTGGTTAAAATCATCATCAATATTATCGAAGCAGATGTTAAAACTAACATGAAAATGTTTATCACAATATGTAACTATTATGTAGATGACACGTGTAACAATGATAAAATGGTGTTAAAAAAGTGATATTTCTTGGACGTGAGAAAAACAATAGTTTCCTTGGGTTGCGTTGTTCTGTTCCGTTAGAGTTGGAGATGTGCTATAATTACTTATTCTGTGGTGAAAGTGAGTCTGTTATTTATATACTAACTTAGAAATTAGTAAATGTGTATTGTACAGGTTAAAGTATATATTCATTTGTTACTTAAGTACCAACTAGTTAATCTGCCATATCTGAGGCAGCCCTGTTGCGTGATTGTGCGAGTTGCGCGTATACAAACATACCCGTACGCACACATAGGCACAGACAAATGTCAGATTTAGTTTTTGTATGCCGTATCCACCCTGTGACATAATTGTATAATTTGGCATGTAATTCAGGATAATATTTTTCCACAGCTCCATTTCGTCACAGGTTTTTTTTCTTCGTGGCATTTTTAAATCACTCGGCAATAATTATTTTGTGAAAAGAGTTATCGGTATGGTTAAATTAATCGACATCCTTTCCAATAAGCGACAATACCAAATAGCAAAATTGGCTAAGCAGGTATACCCACTAAAGTTAAGTATGGAGGGTAGGTATTAGAAATGAGAAATAAATAATGTTGATAAATTTAAACCTTATCCCCTGATCTGTGTAGGCGTCCTGAAAGGACGTCTGTCACCAATGTAATTGAAATTTGAATTTTATTTTCAAGGTTTATTTTCCAGTAATAGGTACTTTTTTGACAGACCACATATACATATGACCACATATATATATGTGTATATATATGTATATATACATGGGTTACTTTTTCACCAGTACAAAAAATCAACATACGTAATAGTAGTCCAAGTTACAGAATACTAGCATTTTTTGTTAGTAGGTACAAAAAAACTGAAATACCAATGTTTTAACTTATCCGCAAACCTAACAGGAAATTTGGACGCATTGCGCATTATCAATGTGCATAACTAGCAAAACACACGAACTGGCAACTATTTATTTAAAACGTCATCGCACGCGGCATGGCGGGTTGGAAAAGCGGCGGCGGTAATGTGCATCGGGTATCAACTTATCATTATGACTTGGCAAAAATATCTTACTAGATCCCAAATCCTCCGTCTTACTTGCACGGGCTTAGGACCGTCAAAATAAAGAAATTTTCTGTGTGTTAAATTTGTCGAATGTTTTAAATTATGTCGGGGAAACGTGATAAAATTACAAAGTAGCACAGAAACTTTCTTTATTGAGGCGTATTTCAAAATTTTAAATCAACTTTATCTACACAAATATCGTTAAGTGCTCTAAAATGCGTCCAGAAACAATAGACAATGACCAGCATTACCCACCATCAGAACTTGGCACATACATAAAGTTAACATTATATACGATTTTTCCGGAGGTTATGAGTTTTAAATTTGGAACAGCTGTCAGATTCAAGTGGGGTGCCTATTCTGGTATCTATAAATACTCAGCCAGTCATCAACACAATAAGTTAATTCAGTATATTTTTTAGTAACAATCGGACGATATTTTCATATCGAGTGACAAGAATAGGGACATCATTCGGTAGTCTATGATTTAAAAAAAATACAGAAATTCAAATCGGTGCCATTCCTGCCTTTTGTTTATTGCCTTACAAGTGAAAAATTGTGAAAAGTTGTAAATACTTTGTGATAATATTGATAATTATTTGATAATGAGTGGCAATGACTTGGATAACGATATGAGCACTCCGCTGGACATACTCAATGCAGCTATGACAGCAACTAACAACCTGTTGCCGCAAAAGTCGAGAGCCAAGTATGAGAAGGCTCTGTTTCTGAACGCATCTTAGAGCACTTATGATATGTGTGTAGATAAAGTAGTGTATGCAACTATACGTAATCAGGCATTACGTACAGTTGCATAAACTACTATTATATACAATGATTGGAATCAAAAAAACATACCTAATTAATGGAGTCCATTTCTCATGTTTATTAATTAATTTACATGAATGTTTCCTTCGATATTTCCCATCACAAGTTTTCACTTTTAAGTTCATCAAAATGCTCTTATTATTGGACTTGGGCCTCTTCAACGTATACTCGCCGTTTCACCTCACCCCACAAAAAAAGTCACACGGGGTCAAATCTGTTGACCTGGCTGGTCATAACACTGGCATTTTCCAGGCGGGACACACTTTGTTCAGCGTTAGAGTTTACTCTATACATAAAGCATTTTATCACGCTCACATGATGCTCCAGTACATCATGAATCAAGCGCCGAGCGCCTACTTTACGTATCGAGTAAACGCTAACTTAATCGTTACTTGCCAAATCATGACACTTGCCTTTTTCTTTGGCTTGTTAATCTCACAACCATACTTATATTTATACAATCATATTTTTTCAGTTGAATATTGAAATACAGTTGAAGATTGGGAAGATACTTCAGCGGAAAGAACCTAATGAAAATGTAAAGGAACACGTTTCAAGAAAATGGTATTGAACTTGGTGACAAGAAACATTCATATATTTGTAATTAAGTATAATGTTAATATACTATTTAATTTTCGACATTATTATGAGCTGTGTTTTGCCGAATAAATATTGTTACTGAATACAAGTGATGAAAGTGAGCATTTTCTACATGAGTGTCGGTGATCGAAACCGACAAGAGTTAAAGAGGTCTACATTTCAACACCAACATCAAACTATGTTATGCGAATGCATTATGCGAGAAAATATCTGCATACAGTACCAACCAGACTGTGCAGAAAAATAGGGGAGAGTGGGGTACAGTGAATAAAGGTGCACTGTGAATATTTTGCATTAGCTTTATTTATCGCTTTAATAATCCGGTATTCTTTTTTCACGAATTTGCTCATCTGTGTGATACTAATATTGGAGTAACTAAATAACGGAAGATACTTTCAATTATACCTGAAAAGTCTTGTTCTTGGTTTTTTTACCTCAAACTAGGAACTGTTCTGTGATTTTTGATTGAAGAGGTAACTTTAGTTCACTTTTTTATAATGAAAATGATTTTAAAGCTATATGTAAATTATATACTTGTGCTGGAAAATGTGTCCTCTAAGGAATAGGTGGGACAATAAGGTATCTAGAATATTACAAATAAAAATAACACCACTACAACATTTGTAAAAAAAAAGGGATCCACTGTACCCCACTCTCCTCTACTATGAAAATTCAGACTTGCACTCGCGCAGAAAAATATCACATTCTGTGGAGTGAAGTTCAGGTAGAGTTCTTATGAAAACTGTCACCACTCTTAGTAACCTATTAGTAACTTATATAGTAACCTATCACTATTGAATCGGAACTGAGATACGTACGCACTATAGGAGTATCTTAAAGTCCGTTGGCTCAACTGCTACTTTTATTCCTATGTAAAATAAGAGTGACAGCTGGTAACCACAGTTACCAAAAGCTATTGAGTGGCTATTATGGATCGAATATTCGCTGTGTCGAAAATCGTAGAAATAATGTATCCTAAAATCAAAATTAATGTTTCGATTGGACAATCGACGTATATTTGTGACCGAGATTGTCATCCCATAATCTCGGTCACAAATATACGTTGGCTCGACTGCTACCGGCTCGAATATTCGCTGGGTCGAAAAGTGTATAAACGAGACCATAATTGTAATTGGTTACCGGCGCAAACATCACACTTGTAAACAAAATGTAAAAATTGTCTCACTTGTACTCTGTTTGGTTAGGTATTTTAAAAAGGTAAAAAATCTTGCACTATCTTTTTATTGAAAAATGTATTTAAAAATCCAAACTAGGTACTTAATGAATCAAAACAATGTAAATCACTGTATTCCTTTGTTATATTACGTATATTTGGTAAAACTTATTTTCTATTTGTAGTTTTCAATAAAAAGATACTGCAAGATTGTTTACCTTTTTTTAAATATCTAACCAAACCGAGTATAGAATATAGAGCAGGAATATATTATGTATACAGGGTGTGGCCTGTAATAAGAGCAAAAAATGAAACGGTACACTAATAACCCAATAAATAGTCATAATTTAATAGTTAAAACTTAAAAAAAAAAATTTTTTTCCAAAAAAAAAACAATTTTTTTCCCGTTTCTTATGTACTTTTACTGCAGTCGACTTATACCAAAAAAGTTAAATCGGTGTAACACAAAAAAAAAATTTTTTTGCTATACCAGTTAAAAAACCATGAGTTCAAAAAAACTTTTTAGCTCATTTAGTTTTATGTCCACTGAACTACCAATATGTTTAATCATTAATAAGGTACAATGTTGTGATACCTAGATACATCACTCATAGGTCGTAACTTTAACATACTGTTTCTCCTTAATGAATAACTTTAAAACACTGGGACCTTTTGCGAATAACTAGAGGCAGTCAGAGGAGTCTTCCATTTGATTTTTTGCTCCTGTTACAGGCCACACCCTGTATAAAAACTATAATATGTATGTGTCAACCATTCGGCAACCCATTATCTCGATTACATCGTTAATAGTAGCCCCAAACTTTGGTATTAGGTACTATTCGTCATCTATTTACTGAAGTATTCCTACATGGATATAAAACAATTTGTACATAGCACAGACGTTGATACAAGAACAGACGAGGCGATGAACTTTCGATACTCAACAGATTGAAACCTATGTTTAAGCTATGCATATATTTAGGCCACCAATATTTAAATTTTGCGAATATTAGTTCTCAGCAGAAGAGTACAGAAGAGTAGGTAGGTACTGTAGCCGTGCCATGAGCTGGAAAGTAAAGGATACGTAATTACGTAAGGTTTTACTCGATGCGTGCTACGTGCATTCTATCGTGCTCGCGCTTACAAATAGGAGCGAGCGCGATGGCCTGCTCAACGTATTTAATAAAACCTAATGTTACCGATACTTGTAAAGTCATGGTACGGCTACTGTTTATTATATTTACTGTATCGTTGGCCAGTAAGTTAGGGTTTTCGATCTTTTGCAGGCAACGCTATATAGGCGTGTGGTCCAAACAGCTGTCAGATTCATAGGCACTGAACATAAAATATCGAAATTCTAATTGTATTTGGAGGTAACCGTTATAATGGCGGGACCGGATCCTGAATTCGATCGATTCATATTGCATTATTTAGTACTGAATTTGTACTATTTAGTACCTGTTGTAAAAAAAATTGTACCTCTTCTATTTCAAAGTTATATTCAATCAGTCTGGTCCCGCCATTATAACGTTATAATGGCGGAACCAAATCCTGAATTCGATCGATTCATATTGCATTATTTATTTAGTACTGAATTTGTACTTTTTGGTACCTGTTGTAAAAAAATTAGTACCTCTTCCATTTCAAAATTATACTTCAAACAGTCTGGTCCCGCCATTATAACGTTATAATGGTGGGACCAGGTCCTGAATTCTGTCCATATTCTGTCGATTCATATTGCATTATTTAGTACTGAATTAGTACTATTTGGTATTGATACCTCTTGTAAAAAAAATTAGTACCTCTTCCATTTTAAAATTATATTTCAAATAGTCTGCTTCAAATGATCTGGCGGAACCAGACTATTTCAAATATAATTTTGGAATGAAAGAAGTACAATTTTTTTTACAACAGGTACCAAATAGTACAAATTCAGTAAGTACTAAATAATGCAATATGAATCGACAGAATATGGACAGAATTCAGGACCTGGTTCCGCCATTATAACGTTTTAATGGCGGGACCAGACTATTTGAAGCATAATTTCGAAATGTCTCGCCATTATCGTTATAATTACATTTGGATCGTTACATTTGGAGTTTATTAATTTCATAAATGTATGACGACTAGAAAACGGTCGCCGAACTGAAGATTGGGCCCTAAAACAGGAACTCAAAATGACTGACACTAAACAAAATTACTAGAACTTTGTTCATTTCATCCTTTAGTAGATTGGCTACCAAACCAGCTTCGAAATGGGATTAAAATCCCAATAGGTAACTGGCTTTAAATCGGGACTTATCATTACCGGTTTGTAATCAGGTTTGTACCAAATCCAAATACGAGATGGGAAAGTTAGTCCCATTTCATCCTACCAGACGGGAAACTATAATTCCCATTTGGCAGCCAGCTATCAAATCCGAATACCAAACGGTAAGTACTAAAGGCATTTCATGGGAATTGACTCGGAAACGTTTATTTATTTTAGAAAACATTATTCCTTATGTAATGGTTTTAAGAATAAATAAACCACAAAATATATAGAAAATTCAATTCGCGTATTTATTTTGACAGTTTGTTGGTCCTTACGCCATATCACCGCCCCAGTGTCAGAAAAAAATATTAAAAACCCTCACTGAGGAAGCGGCAGTGTGAACAGCCAACGATCATCTACATATATATATAGGTATATTTGTTAATTTTACTGACATAGGATCTATATCTACTCTTTGTTTAGTGAGCGAGAAAAAAGTCGACAAATCATCCCTTACTCGCCTCCTGTGGAACCAGTAGCCGTACCATGAGCTGCCCCTGCGTTATTAACGCGGACTTACATAGGTGCTTTCTATACGGGTGGCTCGCCCCAAGACGCGATTACGGCCGGGATGGAAAGTAAGTCCGCGTTAAAAACGCAGCGGCAGCTTATGGTAAGCACACAGTGCCTGAAAGTATCCTTTCCCTCTCTAGTACGTTTTGTAGATACTAGGTTCAAGAAGTACCCACCTACCTACCTTCAAAAATTTATAATAATACATTCTGTTGCAATGCTATCAGACAAACATCTACAGCTAGGAAAACAGCCACTATCAACCATTTGACCATTGCCGTCGGCTATACTAAATAGGTGGCCAAGAAACCCGTGAGGTTGGAATACAGAGTCCCTCTAGAAGGTTTTTAAATGTTTCAGAGCGGTCGATAATAGTACATTGTGCATCTAGGGAGGTAAGTACAGTATCACTAACGAGAGTGTTAGAAGCCCGACGCCCGAGGCGGAGGGCTTTTGATGACTCGAGTTAGTAGGTATGCCTCTTACCGATTGTGATGCATACAATGTTTTTTTATAACACTTGCAGACAAAGAATATGTTATGAGACGAAATATTGGTATTCCCTAAGGAATTTCGCTTTTCTATTACTCCCACTGCAATATGCACAAGCAATGGCGCGCTTAGAAAGCAAATGTGATGAAAAATGTTGAAACCGCGTAAAATAGTAGGTATTAGCTACTGTAACATGCCTAGGTAGTAGGTACTTCTGAAACATGAACTAAACTATAGGGGGTCTAACTACACTGCATCCTAATACTCCTGAAACCTCTCTGACAACGGAAATACAGCACCTTGTTTATATGGTATAAAGCATCCGAAAATTGAGCGTCCAGCTGTTCGCCTGTGTCTGGAAAATCTTCGTTGCGTTTGTATTTAAGTAAGTACTCGTACCTAACCTACTTTTAATTGATATCGGACAATCTAATTAGCATCTTATGGGATGGTAGGCGAAAATGTAGGTAAACTTAGACAGGATAACACTATCCTTACATATTATGTAATGTAAAATGTTAGTTGGAGACTAACATAGTAGGTATGTAGGCTAACATTTAGTAATATAAATGTTACTCCAACAAGGTCTAAAATCTAAATGTCCGATAAACCACTAGTACATCATCAGTATCGTAGTTGGTAATAAAGCAAGTCGGCAAATGTCCATCAGATCATTCAATTTGGTCTACTACTACGTGTCTAATGAATATATTTCTTCAATCTTCTAACTCCATAGAACTACCCAAAATACCTACACATTTTATTACTTATTATACTTGAGGCCCTAGCACATCTTGTACAACAATATTGGCAGCAATTTGTGACCTGCTCGCAACTTCTCATCTCTTTTGAATCAATGTAATCAAAAAGGGACGGGTAGCCGCGACAAGGTTCCTGTCATGCACGATATGTGCTAGTGCCGTTGATCAAGTATAATACTATGAATTTCTTAGGTCAATCTATACTCGTAATTATATTGCCACATTGTTCCTAGCGAATAGAGACCCGCTGCGGTAAATACTAGTGTTTTGGGACATAAGTAACTTTCTTGATAACTATTTTATTTACCAGTAAGTAGCTGTACCAAAAAATATAATACTCTAAAGAGTTGTACATAACGGCGACGGATAGGTATTACCCGAAGAGTACGGGAATAACTTCTTTACTACAGCTGTTGTTATATCTGTACAGTTAAAAGTAGGGATTTTAATACCAAACCAACAGTTGGTTTTGCTTCACAAATATACAATACAATATAAAGTCATTTCCTAATTGGCGCCCTCTAGTTAGAACTTAGACCATTTAGAAAAGCTGTTCTTTTAACTGGCGCCATCTAGTTTATTGATGAGTAATGATTGTACAACTGACATTGGGTACTGACGGGAGGTGTAGTAGTGTGCGTTACAGGGTAAAATTACATAATTTTCTAGTTTTTGCATTATTGCGATTTAGAAGAACAGTATTTTGTGCAGATTGCTATCAATTTGTACATTAGATTTTTTGCTCCTTGCGCGTATCTCAAAACATGTTAACTCTGATCTTCGGTTTAGCAGAAAATGACGAAAATATGGTGTTTGTGCAATTGTAGCGCCATCTTTTAGCAGATAAGCGGCAGGGATAGGGTCGAATCCACCTTAAGTTTTTGTAGGTTGAATTTTAAATTTATTACCGTGATGCATTGAAGAGGGGGTGACATTTGTCAACTAAAATTCAGGACTATTTTTGAAAGGCAATTTAGTTTGGCGTGCGGTTTCCATGTTTTATATCAAAAATGGTTTTAACCATGTTGGCTTAAAACCATTTTTTTGAAAAATACACAGAGACCTCACCGGGATTCAAACCCCGGACCTTCAGCTCCGGGTCACTACCGAGCTACAAGGCTGTCAAGTTATTGATACGGGTTTCATAATGGCTATGTTTTCCCGGGATCGGCAGGCTCCGGGAATACATTTATCGATCCGTGTCTTTAAATAAATGGCCCGTTAGGCACTGGTCTCACTGCGAGCGAGTAAGCGGTGAGCTATCGCTATAGCCGATAATGAAGGAACGAAAGTTGAAACCACTCCCAAATCAAACCATTGGAGGCCTAAGCCACTAGAATCATGTCAAAATGACGAATCAAAATAATCATGTCAACACGCTGGAATTAAAGACTGAAGTTAGGATACATTTTATTAGGGTGGTTCAAAATAGTACATTACGACACAAGTGCGAAAAACATGAACACGAGAGGCGATGTTTTAAAACACGACCGATGTTTTAAATCGACACGAGTTATGAATTTCGTTTTTGCACGTGTCTCGTACGACGTTTTTTAATACAGATGGCCTTTCGAAGTTTTGGACCTGACGTAAAATGACCACCTTCTTGCACTAGAGCCTAAAAAAGGCACCATCATCACGTACTAAAACATACTTTTCTGGAACTACTAAACCTAATAGTTACATTTCAATGGCTCATAGACCAAGCAGAATTTTGCGTACATTTTCGACTTTTTAAATCGACATCTTTGGGCTCCACATTAATTAGCTTTGTGGGTTTGAAAACTTAATACAAACCTGAAATTTTAACTTACAGATAAATAGAACTTTTTGTCAGTGTTTATGTTAAGTTTCAGCATCTGTAGCCTAGTTGGTAGTGACCCTGCCTACGAAGCTGGAGGTTCCGGGTTCGAATCCCGGCGAGGGCATTATTTGTGTATTTATTAATCACAAATATTTGTTCCTTGGTCATGGCTGTGTATGTATTTAAGTATCTATATTATGTATCTATCTATTATATTACATCTAATTGCAAAAAAAAAACTAAATAAAATAAAAAACTACAATAAATCTTATAAAACTACCTTAAACTAAAGGTCTGAACTATATTTACAGATATCCCCAATGCCACTCCCATTTGGTAAAGTGCCCATAAGGCTGGCTGCGTTACCTCGCTGAATGGCAATGCCTATACGTTGAGCGAGGAACGAGCCAGCCCTAGGGTCGCCGGTGGAACGGATGAGCAACGACCTCAGTTTCGTAAAAAGTTTTAGGGCCTCTGGTCCCCAAGGACCTAGAGTCTCAACGGCAAAAGCCGAAAATACGTATGCGTCACCTAAACATGCGTATTTTCGGCGTTTTGCGACTTCGGCATTAGTGGCGGCACTGCCTGCTCTCAAAGACGATGCATTGAGGTGGGACGGCGCAAGGGTGTCCACACAAGTTGCGTCCCAAATTAGAGGCCGTCCCTTCTCCCACGGCACGAGAGTAAGACCGTCGGGCCTTTTGCCGTCATCGCGAGCTAAACCGTTAGGCTCCAATATGGCGGGCATGTTGACGCTGACTAAGGCCCGTCGGATGATGTCATTGAGGGAGGCGTGGCGGGATAGACGACCAGCGCTTTTAGAGCAGGCCAGGCCGTGGTGGCCGTGGCGATCCACCACTGTACCGCAGTTGCACCGATGAGGCTCAACTAGGTTGGCTCCTAGTCGGAGACCAACCGCCAGACGGAAACTATTGGGGTCTAATAAGTTGCCGAAATTTGCCGATGGGAAAGCATGCAGCCAGTAACCGGACTCTCTAGCTGAAGTTGCTAAGAGTCGCGCTGTTTCAAGGCTAGACGGGCTATTTTTTAGGAGATCTTCATGTATTCCCCGACATATAGGTTCGTCCCAAAGTTTTTGAGAGCTTGGGCTTGAGGGCAGGTCTTTGCCCGGACAAGCTACCCGCCAAGCGTCCCTGGCCTCAGACAAGCACACTATCTCACAATCACCTAGTGAGGGTTGTAGAATACTGCCCGTGAGAGCTAGTGTGCTGTGTACCGAAGACAGGAACGCCGGCAAGGAGACGCATCCGATCAACCTCAGCCCTAGGCCGCCGAACCTAATAGGTAGAGATGCTATCAGGAACATCCTTGTGTCGATTTGTATGTTCACAATTTTTTCAATTTGAGTCCAAAGAATATTATCAATTTTTTCACATAGAGACGAATACTTCCAAAAGGGGCTGCAGCGCATAGCGTAGGTAAATTTGGGGACAAAATGGCAGTGCCGCAGAATAAAAATGGCCATATGGGGGTTAATTTTGAGAAGACGGTCTGAAAAAGAGTGGAATTGGTCAATATTTTTATCTATAAAATTTGGAATAGAGTCGTCAAAAATGGGTGCACCAAGTAGAAAGAGATTTTTTTTTCTAAAATTTTAATGCCCGGGCAAATATTTTGAAACGACCTTAAGATTTCGCTCCTATTTGCATCATTTGGATCTATATAAATTTCGCATTTGTTAGTATTGAGTTGTAAACCGATGGAGTCAAATTTTGTGCTGATGGAGATGAAATCATTTAAAACTGTGGTAGCGTCACCTCCAAGTGTTCCATCATCAAGGTACCAGATGTTAAAAAGCGATGTGAGGTCAGAGATATGCGGATGGATGGCGAGACTGAAGATAGCTGGACCCAAGGGGTCGCCTTGTTGGCAGCCGGTGGACGACAGTATGGTGTGGCTCCTGAACTTGAGGTTAGAAGGAGTACTGTAACATTGCCATATGTAGGGATAAATATTGGGGGTAGTTTTTAAGACTTCAGAAAGAATGGCCTGTCTATTTACTGAATTGAAAGCATTTTTTACATCTAACTTCAGCAGAACGGAATTAGGAGAGTTAGATAAAAAGGTGCGGCAAGCATGGACTGCAGCTTCGCAGCCACCCTTGCTACCAAAGCCTAATTGAGTGGGTTTAAATTTGGATTCGAGGTCCTCACGTATATATCTGCAGCATACTTTGGAAGCAAGTCGCCTAAAAGTTGAACCTATAGCAATAGGACGTACGCTACCATCTTTCTTGCTAAGGGCGCAAAGGTTAGCTCCGTACAGGGTTTGGCAAATTGTTTCATTTACTTTCCCACTAATCATTAGATTCACTAAACGTGTGAGGCTGGAGAGGAGTTCGCCCGTATTATTGTTGACGAGCAGATCTTTCAAGTGTTGAGGGGTAATGCCGTCCAAGCCACCAGCCGAGCCGTTATTGAACGCCATGACCGCTGCAAAAACGGCGTCTTCTGAAGCGACAAGGCCGGGCAATGTGGTGTCTGGAGGATCTGGGAGATTAAGAAACGAGGGGCCCGGTGGGTGTTTGCTCTCGAGAGCAGCGAGAGTGTCTTGCGAATCAGGGGCGGTTGAGTCGCTCGAGAAGAGCATGCGGGCGGCACCACGTAGGTCCCCATCATTGACTTTAGTTTCAATTTTCTTGAATAGGTTGTGCGAAGGGGGAGGTGGATCGGGAGTGTATGATAACGGAGAGGGTTGAGAACAGTTATTCTTTATTTTCTTTGTTAAAGTTTTTGAAGATTTGCGATCTACATGTAGAACGCTGTACGCGAAAGTTAGCAAATTTTCCCAAGTGATTAGGCTATTAGAGTTAACGCAGTCATTTAGTCTGCTTATAAGAGCTTGAGCAACGGCGTGTCTTGCACCTCTAGGTATTCTTTTAATGACAGGGTTTGACTCTTTAAAAGCGCTGAGCTTGTCCGACAGGGAATTGGGCAGAGAATTGGTTGTATGCACTGACACTGACTGATTGGAGTGGGTTAAAAGGGGCACGGGCTGACTGTTACTAAATTTGTGAGATTTTGAAATGTGTATATTTAAACCTTTACGACCTTTGTATTGTTTATTGTCCCCGCATGAAGGGCAAAACAACAACTCCACTGAGTTGGTGCAGGGCTGGGATGGCATATGGGGATACTAAAAAATAACACGTAACAATTAAAAAACTAAATAAACTTAGGGTATAAAGCTAAAGCCTTAATATTTAGATAGTATAAAAACTAAAAGATATCACACAGTACCGGGCTGGGATGGCATATATACTAAAAAATAACACGTAGCAATTAAACAACTAAATAAACTTAGGGTATAAAACTAGGGCCTTAATATTTAAATAATATAAAAACTAAAAGATATCACACAGTCCCGGGCTGGGGTGGCATGTTATATACTAAAAAAAATAACACGTAGCAATTAAAAGACTAAATAAACTTAGGGTATAAAACTAGGGCCTTAATATTTAAATAATATAAAAACTAAAAGATATCACACAGTTACAGTCTCGCTCAGTCAATAGGCACGTAAAAGGGAAGCACTGAACACTGTAAAAATAATTATAAACGAATATACTTGCGGAATCCTGTGATTATGGATCAGTCAGTAAAAGTCTATTCTTGAACTATAGGGCATATTTGAGGCTGGCACTCCTCCATCAAACGGTGAACATAGGGAAATGCACTATTGCAACACGCACATTTATAATAGTTTATGTATTTATGGCTGTATATTTCTATATAAATATTTATTTGTTAAAATTTTCTTTCATGACAGATAATGTCAAACGTCGAGGCATCGGAGGGCCTTCTGTAGACAATGTAGGTCTCCGCAGGGGTCTCCGCAGAGACGATAAAATGATTGCCACTTGTCTATTTCAAGCAAAAACTTTAATGTATTCGCACCAGGTGTGATTTAATCTATTTTTATAAAATTATTTGCAGGATTGAAAAAATATTTTATAAAAATTATATATTATTGTTTAAAAAGTGTATACATATTTTCTATTATATTTATATCGTCGCCTGGTATCCACATCACAAGCCCAAATTGAGCTTACCGTGGGACTAGGTCGGTTTGTGTAAGATGTCCTAAGATATTTATTTTATTTTATTTAAGGTACATTTAGACCAAACGAGCATTCGTTCATTCTATCCCTCACTCAACGAAATCAACGAATTTCGACGAATCACGTTTTGTGTAACGAACAAATTTCGTAGAGTGGGGGATAGAATGAGCGAATGCTCGTTTGGTCTAAATGCACCTTTAATTATAAGTTACACACATTACTTATTCCATGAGTTTATTTCAGATTTGTATGATATTTTCATAACTCAAGCTATGCTGGGGCTGGGGCTAAAGATGACTGCCCGACATGCTCTTGGCCGGTTTTTAGTTTAACCGTTAAATTGGCAAATAAAAAAAAAGTGCGTTCTAGCCTCATCGCTATTGTGTAGAGCAGAAGATTCTGTCTTAAAAAAATACAAAAGTAGGTCAAAGACTATGTCATTTTGACGAACATTGCTAAATTAAAAGTTTCCTGTAATTATGTTTGCCTAAAAGCTTACACGATAGCGCTGATATTTTAATCGTTTCAATATCCGCTAGCTCGCTCGCTCGCGGTGGTACCAGTGCTTTATGGATAGAGACGGATTTATCCTTCGAACAATGTTTAGATTTAATATCGCTAACCGATGTCAGTTTTCATAAGCTGTAGTGAAACCTTGTCGTTCTTAGGTTTGTAAGTTATGACAGCTTATGGATTTTTTTAGTTTCCAGCATGGGACAGAGTAAATCATTTAACTGTAAGGTAAGTTGGGATAAGATGAAACGGTTTTCAGAAGTTCCAAGAAGTCGTCCTTCTGGTACAGCGTCTGCTGGTAGCAAAAAACCGTTTCCTCTTACCCCAACTTACCTTAATGATAGTGACAATTTCAAGTATAATTTCGATATAATAATATACTTAGCGAGGTTTATTATTATTATTCATTTTAATTATTTTTATTCATCAATCAACAATTAGAATTAATTACAAATTAAACTAAAATTATAAAATAAAGATAAAACTTATACTAAGATTAAAATATACCTAAACAGCAACGATGAGGTAGATACCTATAAAAAGAAAATACCCTCCAAAAGATTCGCATGCGGCATGGTGCCCATAACACTGGCGGCGTTACCTCGCTGAATCGCTAAAGAGATTCTTTGTGCGAGGTAAGCGCCAGCCCTTGGGTCACCAGAGGCGTCGTGCAGCCGGGACGATATGGCCCTCATGAAAGTCTTCATGTAACAAAAAATTGTTAATAAATAAATAAACACGAGAGAAATCGGGCACTTACATTAACTAGGTACACTCTGAGTATTACCATATTATAAGTTGAGTAATCAAATCAGAATTCAAATCGATGATTGCTCGATGTTTCGACCCATTAATAGAGGCCTCGTTCGGAGTACCATCGGCCAAAGTCGCATGTATTTGTATCTATTATAATAAAACATAAGCCTTAATAGAGCTTAGTGTGGGACTAGATTTTGTGCATGATTGTCCCATGATATTTATTTATATTTTTTCCAGCGAATATAGAATCTTATGGATTTATTAATTACAAACGAATAAATTGTAAAATTATTTAAATAACATGATTAGAAGACATAAAAGTCAAAATTTCATATTATATCTATATTATTATTCGCATACACGATTTGCTTCATTATTTATTCTGAAACGTTTTCAGCCATTTTAAGCTTAGCGAATTTAGTAAAACAATATAATAAATATGCATTCCCAAGCAGCGTTGTATTAGCATACCTGGAGAAAAGCTGGAATTTTAGACTAAAGTTAGGATATACTGCGTGAAAGTTAAACCTGTGACGCGAGTTCTAACATGATAGTACTCAAGAATAAATTTTAAGCGTGATGGTTCTGTACGTTCTATTTTTATTTAAGGATCTTATGAAGATCGCCAGGAGACGCTGGATGCAGGTATCTTCCAACCTGTGTTTGTGGAAGTCCAAAGGGGAGGTCTATGTTCAACAGTGGATTTCTTACGGCTGAAATGATGATGAAATTTAGGGATGACCCGAAACTTTCATCGGTAAAGCCGTCGTAGGGCAATAGCTCAGGTATCACCTATTTTCAATTGATGTAAGGAAACTATATATTGGATGTCACATTTATATACCAATGATAAATAGACCAAGTTCACCAACGTCCGAGGTGGATATTGAACCCACGTATTCAGCTTTCGCGGCTGATGCTTGTACCGCTCGGCCACTCGGTCTTAGCAACCATCAGTCAATTTTCTCGGGTGTATGCAATCCCTTACATGCATGCTCCTTCTATCCGAATACCTTTAATCCAATATTTATAATTTAAATATTATGAGGTAGTGTGACTACTTGGGAAAACATCAAAATATTTAGTAAAAAAATAAATAATTTGATTTGAGTTTCACAAAAACTTCAATTGAGGTAAGAAAACTCACATAATATATTTTATGATGAGATGACATAGAACCCTCTATGTCATCTCATCATAAAAAACATGTCCAAAGTCTGAAAAAATTAGGGCAAATTTAAACCTTATACTGTCAATAAATAGTAAGGTGGTTTTTCCTTCTGTAATTTGAATTGACTGGACAGCTTCTTTCCGTGGACCCTTCACATACGGTACTGAAATGAGGTCACTTATAATGCGCCTCATAAGGAGGTACGAAGTCACCCAAAGGGCATGTAGAGGGATACGAAAGTAGCCTAGAAATGAGGCTATGATCACAAATTACACCAATAGAGTCACAAATGAGTTGCCGTCCTTCGTATCTATACGTGGCTAAGATTTTAAAGTCATGAAATCTTTTAACAAAATGATACGGAACCCCAATACCGAGTAAGCTCCCCTAATGAATATTCCCCTGCACAGAATGCTAAAATCTCGACGTAAGGTCGTGAACACACAAAGCCATGCAGCGCGAAGGTAGTAACGGGAACGGGAAAAGGGACTTTATCGCGTAAACATAAACATACGTTAAATATTTATCCGAAATGGGCATGACATTAAACTCGTGGTCGTAGACCGATTAAAATATTATTGAAATGGAGTGATAATCGTGAAAGTTTATCAATATAAAATGTTGAAAATAAAATATGAAAACATACTTACCTTACACAACATAAACGCAACTAACCCAACACTATGTTAACTCTCTGCAACTGATGTAAAATTTTGAAAAAAAAATTTTTCTTTATTTATTCATATAAAAAAAATAACATAATGTGTAACTTAAATTTATGATGCGCCACAGAAACCTGTGTAGGTTTATACGTGGTGCAATTTGCAACCCTAGTAAGGCTATTTGAGAAACGCTTTAAAATTTCCAAGCGCTTTAAATTTTCTGATGTACCTACAGCGCGGGTAAAGCTCTGTGTGTTCAGACCTTAAGCCGTACTGCGCGCTCAAACTTTTGTAACTTTGCCCAATAATGTCCCAAGTCTGAAAGAGGCGATATTATTTCCAGTTTCAAGGTTACATAATGGAGCAGTTTGTAAGAATTTAAATTAAGTTGATTGAAACAATAACAAGTTCGGTTTTCGAAGAACAAGGGAATAGAGCTTCGAGCAAAAGATGTTTTGAATTAAGTTTTTGTCAATAATTACAATTTCAGTATAAGCATTTATTGCCGAGAGTACTTTTTTAGTCATTGTCATGTCATCGTCAGCCTACGTAGCCTAGTTGGTAGTGGCCCTGCTTACGAAGCTAGAGGTTTCGGGTTGAAATCCCGGCGAAGGTATTATTTGTGTATTTATTTATCACAAATATTTGTTCCTTGGTCATGGCTGTCTATGTATTTAAGTATCTATATGTATCTATCTATTATATATATCGTCGCCTGGTACCCACATCACAAGCCTTAATCGAGCTTACCGTGGGACAAGGTCGATTTGTGTAAGATCTCCCAAGATATTTATTTATTACAAGCGCTTTAAATTTTTCAATTGCTTTAAATTCTCTGATGTACAGTCGTTAATTTGGTAGTTTTGTATGTACTGAGCACGTCCAATGTAAAGTGAGCCATAAACTGCTAAACATTCAATTTCCTCGACCGTACAGCGCGGCTAAAGCTCTGTGTGTTCAGACCTTAAGCCGTACTGCGCGCTAAAACTTTTGCAACTTTGCCCAATAATGTCCCAAGTCTGAAAGAGGCGATATTATTTCCACTTTCAAGGTTACATAATGGAGCAGTTTGTAGGAATTTAAATTAGGTTGATTGAAACAATAACAAGTTCGGTTTTCGAAGAACAAGGGAATCAGCCTTGTGCTCAAGCAAGACTAGCAAGAGATGTTTTAATAGTACATTGTGTATTAAGGGCGGTAATTAAGAATTTGTGAACGAGTGTGAAAGTAAAGCCCAAGCAACCAAAGAAGGCGACACACGAGTTCATAATTTTTGTACCGCCCGTGGCACACACGATGTTTTTCATCACACCTGTGAGGCAAAAAAAGTAAATAAAACAATAGATATTTTCACAGAACTACTCTAAAATGGTTAAAATTATTTCTCAAAATCAGGGATGTTATCTCGGCGCTGCACGCGCCGCGCTAGTTCGACGTATTGTTGTATGAAAATCCTTGACAGCCCTAGGGTGTAATGACAGGGTGTAATGACGCATCTACGGCGCGCATCGCCGCAGCGCATTGGCGCACTTACCGAACAGTGAAAAATAACTTTTTATCAATAATTACAAGCTTTTATTGCCGACTGTACTTTCTTTAGTCATTTCATATATGGTTTGACTAAGGTTTTACTCATTTGAGCTCAGAGACCTTTACATCTCTAGTAGTATAGATATAGATGCATAATATTATTGTGAATTTGTATAGGTAATAATAATTAAAGAGTCCACGGAAAAAACATGTCCAAAGCTTAAATATAATATAAGATATAAAAAATTAAATACAAAATATGAAATATCAATGTTTTGAATCGTATTGCATTAGCAGTAGGTTTTTAGTTTTATTACGTCTTGGTAAAGCGAAATACCTTAAAACTTTTTAGTATACAGTCGTGAAACGGAACACAACTTGATTAAAAATATTGGAAAAGTAAAAAGCACTAGTTCGCAGAAACTAACTTTGTGCACGCAAAACAGCCAAGAAAAATACCTTTTTCGAGCAACTGTATTGAAAAGGTTCATTTTTCGTCGGGTTACATACTCTAAGTGAAATTCCCATTTTCCATTCTCACTCATTCATAAACTAAACGGTACCGTCGTAAACTCTAGTAACTCGAGAATCGCTGAAACGTCCTGAAATACTGTAATGTGCAGTTACGCTGTTATTTACTATCGAGATGGGAACAGAGACATCGGACGTAATTACATTTTGAATCGAATTTATTCCTTTGACGTCGGTTGTTGACTGTTTTACGAACTTTTGGGGTTTGTGAACTACTTTGTTCGTTTCGAACTAGATTGGCCGTAGTTTCGAGTGAGTCACATTCTTAAGCTTATTACGGAATTAGTACAGTCAAGTGCAAAAATAAGTATCGAAAGAATCCGTTCATAAATATGTTACGACGTTGTTATTACACAGAATTAGAGTGCACTGGGACATATTTTCGAACGTTTTTGTATACCCCTTATTTTGTCTTCGACTGTACTGCAACATACACCATTATCCATACACACTCTCATCACAAGAAATTTAGTCTTCTTACAAAGATGACTACCTATACGAATTATCAGTAGGAACCAAAAAAAAGGTATTTTAAAGACAAACGGGTCTTAATCGCGTAAACTTACGTTTAATTATATCCTGAGTCTGCCTGCGACTACGGGTGTCACATCATGCCCGAAACGTCGGGATATAATTAAACGTAAGTTTACGCGATTAAGACCCGTTTGTCTTTAAAATATGAGTGAAAGTTTAAATCAATATTAAAATAAAGGTAAACAAACCTAAAATTTGCATTAGTTATTCCATAATCACGCACTTTAAGAACATTCTTGGTTTTATTACCAACTTATAACCTTCAGTTCACTTACCTACATTTTTAGTTAAATATAATTGATATTTATACAGGGTGTTTGTTATGTCGTTAGCCAAATTTGGATATGTCATTCGCGATCACCAGTACACAACATTTTTGAAAAAAAAAGTGACACTTTTTTTAAGATTTTTTTCCCGTTTTTTATCCGGCAAAAACATAATTTGTGGTCACTAGGCAAGTTTGTTTCAATCCGTGCGATTCGATGTCAGACAAAAGGGTAGCAGGTTTGAGTAGTCAAGTCTTAGCCAATCAGGAGTTCATCACAAGCACCGATCAGCCGACGTCACTCACCCCACCATCGGCACTAAACAATGAATAAAATGTCCTAACTACATGCACTCACGATTGTTATTTGATTAAAACTGCCCAAGCGCATACCTACCTGTACCTGCTCGTCGTCATCAACAATTCAATTTGCTTAGAGAGTGCATTAGAATCGATATCTGAGGTAAACCAGTACGCGTTTGTATGACGGAACATTTAAGTTACTCCGTTCTTGAGGTCAAATTATGCTGGCTCGGCTGATCGCAAGATGCCATGTGCCATTTGTACAGCACTCTGTAAACAAAGAAAGAGTGCGCTTGCGTAAACGCGCTCGAGTCAAACTACCCTCAGATCGGCGCGCAACTCAAAATACCCTCATTATTAGTACTGTATGCGATAGACTGATAATGCTGTCTCGTGAGATTTACCTGCAAGTTAAGCTCCACCTCCATTCCCCACCACGCGTAGGAAACTTGTTACGTACGTTATAACGCATTGAATTAGTTACCTTATGCGGGTTAATTAAAGTTGCAAACTCAAACACCCTTTCCAATCTGATTTAGCAGTTATGAGATGATGGGGGCAGTACGCAAAGTAAGCAAGTGATCATAGTGACCAAACATTCGTTAGATAATGGGATTTAAAAAAAAATCTATAACAAAAAGGATAATGAAAAATGGATTATTTTTGTTTTACCAAATATTTTTTTACGCCTTTACCCAACACATATTGCAATATGGCTAATGATATAACAAACACCCTATAGAATAGTTGTATAATTGTTATTAACTCTAAAAATAATACCTGCGAACGTCTATATGTGTCAAAGACGTCAAATATTATGAAATGTCGGCTGCATTTATCGTATATTCGAATATTAGATTTTAAGCCCTTATGATAATTTGATTTTCACGAGTATGAACGTTATATGTGTCAGGATGCTTAGCCAAGTTGCCAATCGCTAACGCTTAGTAGCGTATCGTAGCCCTTTACACCCGCATTGAAACGATCGTGACAGTTAATTACAGTTACCTAAATGTCAATTTAAAAAAATGACAATAGAGTTCATTATTAAGTTAACAAATCGCGACTTTTCGGTTGCAAAGGGGTAGTTTTCCTTCTCTGTCACTCTTTCATATTAGTGCGACAAAGACAGCTAGCTGCCTTTCGTTTACGATTGACGATTAAGCGTTAGCGATTGGCAACTTGTCTAAGCACCCAGTAGTTCAAAGAACTTGGTAAATAGTAAGTAGTTTCAGCAAGTTAAGCATATGAATGTACTCTGAGACTGCAAATAGAAAACATGTTCCTTCCCCAAGTCACCATCGTAAACTTCGTGTGAGTCGGGAATAGTTGAATCGCTCTGACGTAAAATATCGCAATGCTAAGTTACGGTGACTTTTACTACCGGGACGAGCAGTTCGAGATATATAAATAAATATATTTGTAATACGTACCTACAGGTAGTTTTATTTTACAAATGTGATAGTAAAACAAAGTACCTGCAGTTCCATATAAACTGAATTTATTTACTTGTTAAGAAAATTAATAATTATATTGTGGTTTTTTTTTCATGAAATTGTTGGTCTTCAGCGCACTGACAGGTGTTTTGTTCCTTTATTACCTATTTACTTACAGTATACATTGGATTGATGGAAAACAATGCAAATAAATAAATAATTTTTTTCTTGATAATAACAGGCATTTGACAATAAGCAATACATGATTCCGCCTTAAATTCAGCTTTAGAAAAAAGAAAATAAAATGCTTTTTTCTAGAGGCACATTATTACCCATTTTAATAAATGCCCGTTTGCTGGTAGCACACTATATAAACTCTGACGTCAGCCTTCATGATACCACAAAATCGAATAAACAACATACAGCTGATAAACAATCCGTTAATAATCTAGTCCTTATCACCAAGAATTAAGGGTTATTCACCTTATGGAATCTATGGTTACTTGATACGATAAGTCCGTCCAAATAACTGGTATATTGTGACCTGTCATCACGTAGCGTTACTATGGTTATTAAGATCACATTATAGTGGTTAGTTTAGTAGGCATAAAGCCTTAACAGGAAAATATGGGGCGCCGTCGCGTCGCCACTGGAGACGGGATCGTATTAATAGTTATTTGTTATACAAATGTGGAAAGAAGTTGGTAAGTTTATTGAGGTTAAAAACAACCATGAAATCGAAGAGTAAGCATTTTAGAACAATTTTAGGAAAGATTTTGTTTTGTATTGTTTAAAGGCCAACAGCCTTAAGTCTGTGATTTCTGAGAATCAACTTTTGACAGTTATATATTAATCCCTATTAATATGAGGCTAAAACTCATAATTTTTTCGATAGCCTTAACGTCATAGACACAGATTTAGATATTCAGTAGATGAAGTAAATAGCACCATTTGTATGGGAACCAAGCGTGCCGACTTTTTAGCTGTCACTGAGACCTCACGGTCGGCATTTAGTGATGGGAAAACCTAAATGATTCAAAGACACCAATGCAGCCGCCCCGCAACAATGCAGCCGTCTCTCTCGTACACATAGATTTTATATCCGTGGGCTCGCTCGCTCACTATTATATTTATTGTAGAACGAACAACACTAGTCGCTGAATTTGACGAACGAATGAAAAATGGGCTGGACAACGAAATCGAAGCGATACGTATGAGTATCGCTAGTCTCATATTCATCATCTCTTTAACACACATGGTCGATCGAACGCTTAAAGCAAACACAGCGATGCAATGTAAACGCCGATGTGTAACATAATTCTATAGTTACGTACTTAGGTACATCCTTGGACGCATAAATAAAAATACAGAAAAAAATATTAAAAATGAATTCACGCACAACATTATTGAAAAATTACTTACGTAGGATGCCCTGAAAATTTCGGGAATTTAATACTTAGGAACGTATATTTGACATGTGTTATACCTCTTTCTTACAAGCATAGTCTCATTATTCGAAAACACTGGCCACTTAGAAAAAAAAAACAATGTCCGATTTTCAATTGTTTTTTAAAGTCGTTGAGTCGCTGGTGAAAATGGAGCTGTCCCGCGAAAGTTTTAGAGCAATGATTTATTATGACTTTAAAAGTGGATTAACACAACAACAATGTGGAGACCGATTAACTATTGCTTTTAGTAGTGAAGCACCTTCAAAGACGACCATATACAGGTGGTATTCAGAATTCCAACGTGGCCGTGTGTCTCTTGCGGATGACGTACGTGAGGGTCGACCGAAAACGGCCGTTACCGATCAAAACATCTATGTTGTTCGCCAACTGATAAAGGAAGATAGGCATGTTACATATCGGGAGATTCAGGAGACTTTAGGCATTGGAATGAGTTAGGTACAAGTTATTTTACAACAAGAGTTGGGCGTGCGGAAGTTATTTTCCCGGTGGATTCCTCACTTGTTATCTGACGACCAGAAAACGGTACGTGTCAATTGGTGCCGCAAAACTTTAAAAAGATTTAATGGAGGAAGCTCAAATGCCGTTTTTAGTATTGTGTCAGGTGACGAATCATGGATTTACGCATATGAGCCTGAATCGAAAAACCAATCTCGAGTTTGGGTTTACGAAGACGAACCGAAGCCGACAAAAGTTGTTCGTTCTCGCAGCACGATTAAAAAAATGATAGCCACGTTTGTCTCCAAATCGGGTCACGTGGCGACTATCGCTCTTGAAGATCGAAGAACTGTCAATGCCAATTGGTATATAGGCGTTTGTTTACCGATTGTTTTTGCTGAACTGCGAAAAACTAACCCTAACCGCCGTATTATACTACACCATGATAATGCCAGCCCTCACACCGCTCAGAAAACAAACGACTATCTGAAGGGCGAAAACGTCGAATTACTGGACCATCCTCCGTACAGCCCCGACCTAAGTCCCAACGATTTTTTTACTTTCCCGAAAATAAAGAATCGGTTGCGTGGTCAGCGTTTTCAGACCGCGGAAGAAGCAGTCGACGCTTATAAAATGGCCATTTTGTCAACCCCCACTTCAGACTTCAATAACTGTTTTAAAAACTGGTTTCAGAGAATGAAAAAGTGTATTAAACACAAAGGAGAATACTTTGAAAAACAATAAAAGTACTTTTATTTCATTAAAATGCGTATTTTTTCCGATTCCCGAAACTTTCAGGGCAACCTACGTACGTGTGATGGGAAATATGTTTTTGTTTTTTGTGCGCTGGAAATATTTGGGCTGGTGCAGTTAATTATCATGCAATGAGGCATTTTGTATTTTTTTTCTTACGTGCGGCTGCAACAGCTGACGTATGTGGACTGTCATTAGAAATGGCCATCTCAGTGGCTGCCACTGAGTTCGGACACGCGAAGTATCTACTTGATACATTTGCTTCTTCTAGTGTATATTCATTTCTGTGGTCATAGATATTAAGGGTAATTTCTAAACTGTCAAAAGTTCATAGAATCACAGACTATAGCCAAGACGCTATTCTGCAATCGTTTACGATAAGCGATTGGCAACCTTGCTAAGCACCCTGATCCTCTAAATACGTTTCGCCTCATCTCATTAGCAGTACCAATTTGCGAGTCATTTATTCCACCGTTAATATTAACGATGCATTGATTCAGGTACACAGAGTAGATTATAGAGAGAGCACTTGAATGAAAATGCGGTAATTCATCATTTCAGCGTTTTTAGGGTGCGGTTCCACTGACACGGAGCTGTGCAAAATTGACCAATTACATTCTTCACATTCGAATTCGAAACACTGTAATGCGGTCTCCATACATAGAGGTAAATAAGATAACGATTGTGGTATTTATGGAGTATGCTAAGCTGTGATCATTACGTAATATAAACAAGTACCTATGTACATGAGTAGAGATAAGATTAAGCTACGGAGAGGGCTATGCTCGGGGTTTCTCCACGTGATCGATTCAGAAATGAGGACATCCGTAGACGAACAAAAGTCACCGACATAGCCCTCCGGATTAGCAAGCTGAAGTGGCTATGGGGAGGCCACATTAAAAACAGAGCAGATGGCCGATGGGGTCGAAAAGTGCTCGAGTGGAGACCACGGTTTGGCAAACCACACACACCCACAAATTGGACACACGATTTTATGAAGATCGCCGGGAGACGCTGGTGTATGTGGATGTCCACAGGGGACCCTATGTTCAGTAGTGGACGTCTTATGGCTGAAATGATAATGATGAATAAATTTTGACCATGTGACCATTCATTGTATTGTTGACGCATTTCTGCGATCGCCAATCCGCTTGCCTAGCGTGGCGATTATGGGCAGTAAAATAGTTTAGCGTCTAAGTATAGTCAATAGAGAGAGAGGTTTACGTCCAGCAATGGAATTTATTTATGAATGTAACCTTTATTGTACAATTGCACAAAATAAAAGCACAAATGGCGGACTCTATGCCTTAAGGCATTCTCTTCAAGTCAACCATTGGGTCCAATAGAAAATTTACACTAGATGCGGAATAATCAAGCAGAGAAATTAACATTAAAGTCACAATACAAAATATTACCATAACGTATAAAAAATACATACTAGTGTAGTATAGCAGTATCTACAGGATGTTACACGAGCCACTGAAAACCTTGAACGGGGTGATTGAGTAGGCTATTCTGAACAAGTTTTACTATGGGGCCAATCACGAAATCTAAAAAAAAAATTCTTTTTCATACATTTTGACCGATTGATCACAACATTTTGTATGAAAGAGCCAATTTTTTTTTTAGTTTTCTGGGCTAGCTCCATAGTAAAAGTTGTTCAGTATAACCTACCAAATCACCAGTTTTCAGTGGCTCGCGTAACACGTTGTATAGTAATATGTGAGTGAATAAAATTTTATATGTATTAGGTAGGTACCGAATTTTCAATCTGTGCAATGAAAACGCAGCAATTGCGCTACCGCGTTACAATTATCGTCCGTCACGACACTCGTATACTCGATATCGTTACGGACCAGTATCGAACGTGATTCTGTTCCAATTTGCAACTCGTTAATTCGCACGTCAATATTAACGACGCGTTGATTTGGGCACACAGAGTAAGCAGTGAGAGCACTTGAGTAAGAAACGCTAGAGTTTTTTTCATGTTGGCACAACAAAGTGGCTCCACTCCACCTGATCGTAAGTGAAAAGTAGAACCCAAATTGCGGCGGCAACGAACAGGAGACCAGCAGTAACCTGTCAGTCGCCACCGCCTTGCTGGCCCGCTAAATGCTTCTTCACGTTTTGACCGTGTGGTGACGGCAATAAGAATACATTTGTCACCACCCCAACTCCTCTTGCGGGTGTTGTAGGAGTCGACTAAGGGATTGAAGTGTCACCGACCATTCTTTGATAAAAGATTGATGATGGGCAGCAGCGTCATCATAATGGACACATTACTGCGATCGCCAATCCGCTTGCCCAGCGAGGTGATTATGGGTATTTACCTCCTAATACGCATAGTTAATAGGAGAGGCCTACGTCCAGTAGTGGACTATCATAGGCTGATGATGGTGATGGCTTTGTTTAAAGGGTCCCAACTTGTAGGTATGAGGAAACACATGTGCCGGTAAAGAATTCCACTTTTTAATAGTCCGGCATATGAAGGAATCGCCGAATTTCTTGCCGAGTGTCAGTAGTCCTACCATAAGCTGTTGCTACGTTATTAATGAAATGAAATAAAATTTATTTATGACAAGCACGATGGACATATACACATTTACACCACAAAAGGGTCACAACTCAGCATGTAGCTGGCTAGGCCAGCGCTGTTCTTCCGTTGTGACCCCCATGTACGTACACTGGCCGACGAGGCGACCACGCTGGCAAACAAGTTAACGCGAGTTTACTTTCTATCCATCTCGCTCATTGTACATTAGCGCGAGCGAGCCGGATAGAAAGTAGACGCGCGTTTATAACGTAGCGGCAGCTCATGGTATAGCTACAGTAGGCGTATGACTTTACAGGTATCGGTAGCGTTAGGTTTTTCTCGAAACGTAAAGCGGGCCATCGCACTCGCTCCAATATGTCAGTGCGATCGCGGTAGAATGCATTACGTATCGAGTAAAACCTAACGCATCCTTTACCTTCCAGCGCATGATACGTCTACTGTTGTTTGGGAAAAGTAGTCTCGAAACAGAAAAAAAAAATCTTGAAACGAATGAAAAGTAATTGACCCTTTTTTCATAAATGTTTCCTAACATAGCAAGCTGCTAAGTATTGTTTGTAGCTTTTGGTGTTATCAATATGTGTATTAATATATACCTTTATTCATAAACGTCTGCTAACTTAACAAACCGCTAATAATTGTTTGTCCTTTCGGTCTTAACAATCAAATGTATCCATAACAGCAAAAGGTACAAACAATTATTAGCAGCTTGTTAAATTAGCAGATGTTTATAAGTAGTCTATATAGTAATACTAATCGGCCATATTGTTAAGATTTACTAGCTATACCATTTATGAAGTTTTTAAGCGTTTATTTTAAAGTGACCGCGCGGATACTAGCTGTACCCAACTGCGGGGCGATTTAAAGCCACTGTTCATGTTTACCGAGTTAAGCCCATAGTCCTCGGGCATTCTGTATAAATGGACATGCTATGTGATGTACCTACCAATATTCGGTATTCGAATTAATTAGCTTTTATGCACGTATACAGAGTGATCAATACAAATGGGTCTATATTTGTTAATGAGACTTCTATTTAAGGTGTAGATATATTAGACTCATAACTAAAAGCATTTTATGTTTTTAAATAAGGTGGAAGTACAATATCCGAAGATGTACCAATACTCTTCATCATAGCTTGAGTTGCCATCGATAAGACAAAATCAACAATTAGGGCATTTAAACGATGATATGAAGCATTAAAGACCTTTAAGAATTCATATCCTAACTTTGAAATAATTCACTTATTTGCAATTTTGAGAAACTTTGATATTGTCACCCTATAAAATAAATACTAATTAACAAAACTTAGAAGCTCCTCTCCCAAAACATATGACAATACTTTACGTAGATTTTATATATGAGCAAAATATCGTGATTCAAATAAATATTATCTGTTAACATGTTACGTACTGGTACTTCCACCTTATTTAGAAATTGCCTAATTTTCTACAATATAAAAGTACCAGTACCAAGAGTTCTAGCCAAGATCATCATCACCATCATCAGCCTATGATAGTCCACTGCTGTAGGTAGGCCTCTCCTATTAACTAATAAATAATAATAAATAAATATCTTGGGACATCTTACACAAATCGACCTAGTCCCACGGTGAGCTCAATTAAGGCTTGTGATGTGGGTACCAAGCGACGATATATGTATATAATAGATAGATACATATAGATACTTAAATACATACACAACCATGACCAAAGAACAAATATTTGTGATAAATAAATACACAAATAATGCCCTCGCCGGGATTCGAACCCGGAACCTCCAGCTTCGTAGGCAGGGTCACTACCAACTAGGCTACGGAGGCTGACAACTGATGATTAACTATGCGTATAGATAGACGCATTAGGAGGTAAATGCCCATAATCGCCACGCTGGGCAAGCGGATTGCTAGCCAAGATGCCTGCAATTGTATACGATAAGCGATAAGTAATAAATGCATGAGATTGACAGATTCGTACAAAAAGTCACGCGACCATTTCCATACATTATCATGGTCACGTGACTTATCGCTTGTCGTTGACCTACGACTGCAGAATGACATCTTAGCATAAACAGAAAGCAAAATATACACTTTTATCTTAATTCACTAGACCATCCTCGTAGATATTTGAGATATTTCAACAATGAATATTTCACCCTTTCTTCAATTTGGGCACGTCAGCATGCAGAAGGTTTCCCAAACAAATGCCGTCACGTTATTTAAAGTGGGAGTTGATTAAAAAATAAATTACTCCATGTTAGAGTGGAGATAAATTGGCAAGATTTAAGTGAAAATCTACCACGTTATAATTGTGCATCTAGGGAGGTAAGTGTGGTACCTATTACCAACGAGAGTTCATTTAATTTCTCGAGTTTGTATGCTGCCTGCCAACCGTGATGCATATGTTTTTCATCAGTTCATCACACTCGTGGTCAAAATACTAACATTTCTATAACTCCCGCTATTCAGGCAAGCAATGGCGCGTTTCGGAAGCAAGTGCGATGAAAACAAATCTTGTGGAAGAAGTAAAATTATTTTATGACACTTTTTCATTCGAGATTTTTAATTAATAAGTAATATGGACTATACATTATAAATATTATATTATGTTCAGGATGTTGTCGAACTAGGCTTATTTTGTTGGTGTATGATATTTTAGTACATGATTAGAAATTCAGTCATTGATTTAAAAAGAAAAACAAAGTAGCCAAGCACTAACGGGTTATCACCCGTCTCCCATACAACAAGATGGTTAAAAATATTTGAGGTTTTGGATTTCCACTCCTTGATGAAATTAACCATTTTTTTCTATAATTTCAAGTCATCCAGTAAGACTGTGAAGAAAAAAATATTTTTACAGATCAATGTATTCTGGTTTTCTTTTCGTCTTGCTACATTCCAAACCAATGTTTTTAAAACATCAACAAGCATGGGAGCCATGTAAAAACTTAATTTTTTTATGGCAACTCGTGGGCTGGTGGAATCATAATGATTAAAATTACAATTCTCTTTGCTTAGTCTTTCCTTGGTCATTATGTTTGCTGATTTGCTGTTACCATTTCTGTAAGCTGTTGCCAGGGATGTAAGGATTCTATAAGGAGAGATTAAGCAAACACCTTAATTAATGAAATTTTCCTATTACTTAGGTTTCTTCTATGTCTAAGTTTGAAATTTAAATATGTCCAAGACATTTTTTACAGTTTATTCTTTCAACTCCATTTCGTAAAAAACGGAAATACTTAAAAAAATTAAGAAAGCTAATTTTAAAAACCTCTGAGATATCGCTACAAATTCATGAACAAACTATGTCATTTATGTGACTACTTTAATTTTGAGGTGTAGGGGATATGATTCTCATTTTTTTGTAATCACGCGTTACAGCGGTTTATTATGCACCCTGCCGATCATCTGCCTATCTCATTAGAATTATAGTTAATTTTACAATAGATGGCGCTATATTTGATTCTTTTGCTGCGTGGTGACAACAGTAAGAATACGATTGTCACCAACCCAACTCTTCCCGCGGGTGTCATATCATAAGAATCGACTAAGGGGTTGAAGTGTCACTTCAAAGGATCATTCATCAATGTATTGATGATGGACACATTACTGTGATCGCCAATCTGCTTGCCCAGCGCGATTATTATGGGGATTTACCTCTTAATCGTCTCTATGTACGGTGAGGCCTATGGAGATATAATAATATAATATAATAATATAACTTTATTTAGTAAATTAATTTACAAGACGTGACAAACATCTCCGCACTAGGCTTCGCCAGTTTCGCGGACAACTAATACAATTTCATAACAGAAATTGTGTTTACAAAATTGGTATCAAAATTTTAGTGAAAGGAAAAACATAAAAGAAAGAAAGCTATGTTGATGATGATGATGGCATTTGATTCTAGTGAAGCTATAGAATAGCTTTCATCGGCCTTTGCCATTAAATGGGGCACAGATGAGGACCTACAGCCCTTTGTGTGACTTTGGCCTCGAAGAATACTTTACAAGGACATTATTGAGCGCAGCCTGAAACGCTGTTGCCATGACGACCCGGAGGACTGTTACCAATTTAATTTCTTATGATTGTATGCGTAATCTATATACACGGTACTCGTGAGCATTCCGAAAGATTTTAATGCTGAATTCCTGAGCATATTTAGAGTATTTAATTTTACATAAAATTTCCTGGATTCGGCTTGGTTTCAGAGATAATCAACCTTTTTTCGAAATAAGTTTTTCGACGTAACACAATGTATTCTAATATTACCACTCCTTTTGCCTGACAATCAAAAAATAAAAATAGACTTGACGAAAAAACCTGTCCCTAAAAAAATCATTTAAAAAAATAATTTTAACATTTTGTTGTTATGATAAAAAGTATTGGAAATGTTAAAAAGTATTCAAAAAATCTAAGAAAAAACTTTTTTTTGTGGAATTGACTTTAGTTCTCATAATATTGTTTTATATATTTTGATGTCTAGAATGCATTGTTAAAATCTTTCGCAATGGTCGCAAGCGACGTGTATATAAGGGAAGAAACTGACTGACATATTAACGCACAGTTTATACTGTGCGCTGGTCTTAGATACTCCTTGCACGTAGAATCTTTTCAGATTATAAACTAAGGTACTATTGATTTTCATATTTCATTGTTGTATTTGGATTGGCAATAGAAAGTCCTAAAACAGGAAAATGCCACTTTGTTCGGTTCTATCAGGGAAAAAAAGTCCCGTTATTGCATAGGTGATGTAAAAAGGTTTAATACCTTATGCTGCTGTGGATTTGCACATTTCGGTTCATTCATATCTTTCGTCAGTACCCTCGCTGCAATATGTTAGAAGGAACAATAGCTTCATAAAGCGCGAGGCACGTTATTCGGCCGCTATCCGACGTCTATTGTGAATTTGAACCGGCTGTTCCCATTGAAGTGTAGAAAAGTCGACTTTTGACTTAAATCATTCTGACAATTTATTCAGTAAGTTTCTTAGATTAGGCTTTTAATTAATGATTATAAAAATAAAATACAATATAACATACAAAAACTATATAAAATATAAACATATTATAAAAAACGGTGCGTCAGGCCCGTAGGTGTGCAAAACGACTGCTTTTGCTGGCAGTCCCAATAGATGACACCTCAGTACAAATTCGAATTTCTAATATTGGTACTTTAAAATATTAACTCTCAGTCCTAATAAATGTCAGCCTGTCTTAGAATTATGCTGTACTTAGAAGTATTTTTTGTTATATAAACTAATTATTTCGAAGTTGGGATATGAAGCATTAAAAGCACACACATTTTTTCATGTTTAAATGTCCTAATAGTTCATTTTATCTTATCGATAACAACTATGATGACGAGTGTTGGTACAGCCTCGTCGGGTACTAGTACTTCTACCTTGCAGGTGCAAATAATAATAATTGTACCTATAGTGCTTCCGCCAAAAAGCCCAATCATTGTCATTATGACTTTTAAAACTATCGCTTGCTAAACAAAAAAACTATAAAATATTATACTCTTCCACCTTGCCAAGGTAGTTTCAAATTTCCAGTATGACCCAGTTTCAATATTTGCCAACTTTTCCGCAAAACAGGAGCCAAGCTCTGGCAATTATGGCGACGATTAATCTCAAGAACTTGATGATTAATGCATCCAGGTATCCTGAAGTTAACTGGTAAATTATGACGTTTGGAGTGGCCAAATTAAGACGTCCAAGTTTGTTGGAGTAATGTGATTCATTTTGTATGAAAACTTTAATTTACCTAGCATCTTAATTACTTATAAATGTCTGCTCACGTAGCAAGCTGCTAAGTATTGTATATCCCTTTCGGACTTATGGATATATTGATAAGGTTGGTAGGGACAAACAATACTTTGGACTTATAAATAGGACAAAATATATTGGTAAGACAGGACAAACAATACTTAGCGGCTTGCTAAGTTAGCAGAGGAGAGAGAATACGTAAGCTTAAAAAGAGCACTTTCTAAGCTTATGTATTATAAAAATAGTTTTGTGTGATTAGTACCTAAGCGCAAAGTTAGATTATTTACTCCTTTAATATTAAATACACAAAAATAAGTTGGATGAAAATTCTTGCAGTTAGATCATCAGTTCAAAGCAATTATGTTTACAATTAATTTCAGAACTTGGCGGGTTCTCGTCATGATTAATGTTGCGAAGTATCTTGTGTTGGAGTTGAATTCTGACGTTTCAAGTTACGACTAATTGAAATTGAATCAAACATTTTAACGACATAGGTGCTTAAACCAAGTTTTGACTTGAAACTTGCTCATATTCATTTAGATGTTACAAATTTTGACAAATCAGACGAAATGTACAGTCAAGTGCAAAAATAAGTATCGAAAGAATCCGCTCATAAATATGTTACGACGTTCTTATTACACAGAATTAGAGTGCACTGGGACATATTTTTGAACGTTTTTGTGTAAACATTATTATGTCTTTGACTGTAACCAATAGACCCCGAATTGCTGCGGCAGTGATGTTATTGATATATAAAATGTTAATTTTCCTCCGGCGTTGGTGGACTTGGTATTTTGTCTCTGGTACATGACATCTAATATTTATATAATTTGTTTTTCTTTAACTTTAAAATAGTTTTTAATTATTGATTGTAAAGTTTACATTTTAATTGATCGCTCCTATTACAAGCGATACTCTGTATATATCACACATCCAAGCTACCCTACTTATACAGAACACTTCAACGTTACAAAGCCTTTGGTCTCATGTTTCTCTCCGGGATTAATTATTAACTTTGTATTACAAAGTAACACGAAGGTTAATTATTGCCTCTTTGAAACCTGCAGATAAGCCGAAGGGATGGCAACATATCCACATATTTGTATAGATAGGAACGAAAAGATAATACAAGCAACGCGCCCTGGCTTCGCAAAACAAACTAAACAAAAACATTCCTCTTCAATCACTATTTAAGAAAAACTATAGCAACAGCCGCTGTTAGTTTTAAGGTATAAGGTATACCCGGCTAAGATCGGATCTAATGTACTCGTAAGATCGGATGACCGCAATAACTACTAAAATAGTAGTATTTTTTCTTCACTGGCTATATTATACATGACGCCATTTCACCCCGCCCCTCTCGCTAGTATGCAGCAACCGCTCAGCCGCATCAGTCGTGAGCTACGAACGTTTAAAAAAAGTGAATTTTTGGAGATCCGATCTTTAACAAGAAGTTATGCACCTTCTTCTCCTTACTTTAGAGTTGAAATTAAATACTAGTCCGATCTTAAGCCAAGAAGGTTTTTCGGTTGGGTGTCTTGAAAAAAAAAAGTGCAAGTTTGAGTGTCGATTACTCCTAAGCTATTCGGCTGAGTGGCATCAAGTAAATTAATATTGAAAGCTTGATTTCTTTTTTATCACGTACATCAACATCTGCAGGTAAAAGTTAGTGAGAATAAACTTATGATTTTCTTTGCGACATCCTTTCAACTCACTGAAAAATAGTCCGGTCTTACCCGGGTGTACCTTACCTAAGCAGACATCTCTATGTTATGACATCTCTATATTTGTCTCTGTCGAGGATTTGTCTCTGTCACACCAACGAAAGTCACAGAGAAAGATCTCCGTAATTAGCACGGCTCCTGTGTGCTTAGCCAAGTTGCCAAGCGCTAACGCTTAGTAGCGTATCGTAGTTTTCCCTCTCTGTCACTCTTTCTATTAGTGCGATAAAGACAGTTAGCGTTTCGCTTACGATTGACGATTAAGCGTTAGCGATTGGCAACTTGTCGAAGCACCCTGATGTACAGGTTAATAATCCATCCTTATCACAGAAACTTTGCAAGTTATATTTTTGTAAACACAAATAACTTTGGCATCCATTATATTTAAACTAATAAATATACCTACTGGAGTTGTTATGTTAAAAGGAAAAAAATGTTCTTAAAACGTATAAAAGCAAACCAACTATATTTGTATACCACGTGTAAAAACTTCTTTTTAACTCGGGTGATTGTCGCCTCCGTTTCACTTAACTAGGGCTCCAACTTTCACACTCGTCAAAAAAATTTTTTTTGCACTTGTATCGAAATGTACTATTATATTTTACTTGTTGCTAAACTAATGACGTACCTACTAATACCTACGTAATTTGATTCCTTTCCACTACCCCCTCTCACGTTACATGTAGTTGGAAAGTTGGAAACTTTGCACTGCCAAGTTCATTTTAAGTTTACGTCACATGGCACCACCGTGGAAGAGAAACTACGATAGAGATTGTATAACATAACTGAATGCTTAGCACATGATTGGCGCGACAGTATCTCGCCGCGAGATAGTCTATCCGTCCCTCTTTTGTTAATATAGCTAGTGAAGGACGGGAGATCTATCTCGCGGCGGCATACTGTCGCACCAATCATGTGCTAAGCTTACTGCAGGTCTTGCCAAGATGCCATTATACAATCGTAATAAGCCAGGGGTCGGCAAACTTTTCGCAGCCAAGGGCCATATAGTTAACGAAATAAACGCAGGCCGCACTTTGTTACTGACTGAGAATATAGCTACTAATAAATAAAACATGGAAGCCGCACGCCATACTAAATTGCCTTTCAAAAACGGCACTGAATTTTATTTTAGATGACAAGTGTCACTCCCTCTTCAATGCATCACGGTAATTAATTTCAATTTCAACCTATAAAAACTAAAACCGCCATTTAAAAATTGTTGTGATTGGTTATATTCTATTAACATTTGTCAAAGATGTTGCGCCGAAATATGCGTGGTGTTAAGAAAAGCGCTCTGTCCTGCCCATCATGGCATAATTGAACAATGTGTTTGGGGGCATTTTTGAGCTGGCATTAGACGTCCATGTTATATATGGTCGCAGGGATATAGCAATACTCTATTATGCCAATAACGTTTCATTGACGATGTGTTCATTATCGTCTCATCCTAAGCTAAGGACACTATACAAAATAGACAAGGAGGTTCGCGGGCCGCCGGTTGCCGACCGCTGGTATAAGTGATTAGTAATAAACGTATGAGAATGACAGTATAGAACGAAAAGCCACGTAGTCATTTCCATAAATTATTATGGTCGATGATTTATCGCTTATGCCGTTCTGCAATAGTATACGATAAGCGATAAGTCACGTGACCATAATAAAGTATGGAAATGGTCACGTGACTTTCCGTTCGAAGCTGTCATTCTTATACATTTATTACTTATCGCTTATCATATACGATTGCAGATTGGCGTCTTGGCTAGTCCTGCTACTCTATTATTTACAATTAGATTTTAGGAAATAGATATTTTACAAAGTCATATTTTGAACTGCGTGAACGCAAACGCATACTAAAGTGCATTCATCCTTACTTGTCTTATAATGTAAACAAACACATTTTGAAAACATTATCACACTTTTCTCTGCAATTATACAATAATATTCATGTCAAATGTTGTTGCATACTTAAAAAGACTTGCAAAGTATTATAATCACTCAAAAAAGCACTGAAAAATATCATTTCTATAAAAAATTTCGTAAATAAACGCCGTTACGGTCGGATAACCTGAGGGTTCATGAGTGACATCTGACATTGCGATGTCTAGATTGTCTATGTACCGTAATGTTGGCAGGACAATATATCGATATTAATACTTAACGTACAACTTGGAAAAAATGCAATTAAAATAAATTGCAGTAATTTACCAAAATTGTTGTAGTTGATTTCAATATGTTTTTGATATGATATTGTACTAATTAATTATCTTTCTGACAGACGACGCAAAATCGATATTCCTCTATTTACGTAAATAGTGAAATGATCGCTGACATTTCATTATTTCGACATTCCTAATCGCTAGTGATTGTCTTAGATCATCTTTGACGTTTTGTTTGTTTACATGATAAGACAAGTAAGGATGAATGCACTGTAAAGATTAACACATTCATTGCGGACGAGTGCTACGCGCTACGCTTGTAGCCGATCCCGTGATTTTTCCGCTTTGTAGCGAAAATAGACCTCCCACAGAGAACTCCCCTCGGGAGTTCCCCGCGCTCAAAGTGTTAAGGGTTTTTATATCGTCTCACCATCTTCGTTTGGGCTTGCTACACCCTCACCCAACTTCCGGTGCCAGCTTTCAAATTTCCGAAAGTCTATAAGTTTTTTTTCCTTTGGCGCTTATTTTATAAATAAATAAATAAATAAATATATTGGGACATCTTATTCTTTTGGAAAACAAAGTCATCAATTAATATACCTACTTTAAAAATCACAAGAATCATCAGAGAAAAAATATGGACACACTAGTAAACATATTTTTGAGTGGTTTTCAACTGCACTAAAAGCTATTTTTTTACGAAATAGGAGGCAAACAAGCAGACGGACACGTATGTGGTAGGGTGGTCCTTATTTTTTAAGTGTTTTAGGGTGTTCGAGTAATTAAAAGAGCTCTTTGTCCATCGTATTGCAATTATTTAAGGGACACCTTCACATATTTTTTCAAATATTTAACATGTAAACCATGTTTGATAATGTTTTCACTTTTTATTAAGCACTACCGAAGTAATAAAATAACGATTAATAATTTTTCCTTTCTTAAACTTTTGTTTAAAAAAAGATGTGAAAAAAGTGTGTGTGTGTGTGTTTAAATTCAAAATTTAAATAGAAAACATAAATTGTTCGAATAAGTTTCTGTGTTCAGTTATATTGTGCCAATATCTTGTCTGTGCCATCGCGGTTATGTTCGCGAACTTAATACAGTTATTAAGCACGAACTTTGCTCAAAGGTAGAGCTCCTGCAATAGATACTCCTAGCTTCGACGTTTCATACCTATACAGGGTGTAATCGTTAAGTGTTGCCAGGCCATAATTCCGTAAATAAAGCAGATAAGCCGCAAACTTCTAACTGATATCGAAAGTACGTTACCCAACGAGTAAAATTACACTAATAAAGGTGGGTTTACGCAAAACGAGCGAATACTCATTCTATCCCCACTCAACGAAATTCGATCGTTACACAAAACGTAATTCGTCGAAATTCGTTGATTTCGTAGAGTGGGGGATAGAATGAGCATTCATTCGTGACCTGAAGACTATTTATTCTCTGTTCAAACATGTTAGAGTTTAATTTCGTAACACTTTTCTTAAAAAACTTGATTGCAAGAAAATCTTGATTGACCCATAATAGGAGTATTTTATACTCATTACTGGCCTACACATAATACGAGTTCCTTCCTGTAAGTTGAATTTGTATGGCATAGCAGGCCTGTCCAACTAGCGCATTCGGTTCGAACTGCCACCCCGGGGAGTACATCAGTAGGGCCTTACGGCAAGCGGTGACGCACGTCGCACACTCGCGTTGTGTTCGTCGAATATCTACGTACTAATTCAACCACTGTCAGAGAATTGATAATAACAATTAACTATAAAAAAATAAAAATAATATACAATATGAAAAAGTAGTAATTAAATATTAAGATTACATCATTTTTTAAAAGGAAGCAACCTTATTTTTCAAATAAGGAACGAGTTACGCGATAGAAAGAGAGCGCACTTCTACGTGACATTCAGCGTTGGCATTTAGCGTGGCGCGGTGGGAATTTGAGCTTAATAGTATCGCAGCAAGAGTAATTATTTCTTTAAACGGGTTTTAAGAGATGGTTTTCTATACTTGTATTAATATGTATTCTGTGGGCATAGGGGAAATATGTATCTACCACCATACGTGCAACTTCAATGCATGTCTTTTGTCGTTTTTATGTATTGCAGGCTTTAACTTTAGCAACAATTACTAGACTCTTTTAAATAGCATAAGAAACTACACGCCGCTATATAGTACACATACTCGCAGTCTAGTAGTTTTTATAGAGCAGTCCTAGAAAACAAAAGGAGTTGGCAATGCAACCGCTCGGGTTTATGGTTTCGCTGATGATCGCTTTCCAGAACTACGGGCTGCCACTTACACCGCAATGTAATCCATTACAACAAATGTTGTAATTAATTAAATGTTTTAACTGTTTTTTATTTTCAAAACTACAATTTATGTACATAGATTAAATCTAACTAATCTACTTAACCTTGATTAAATTGAATTTTTTTTTTGATAAATTTAATGATGACTTAGAATTTTTGATTGATGAATTTTTTGATAGATTGATTGTAATTGATTACCAGAGATCGGATAAATGTGCGTCATTGTTCGCAATAATATGAACATGACTCCAAAGTTGATTAAATGTATAATTCAACGAATAATTTCTTGAAAATTAATTCCAAAGCTTTAAGGTCACTATTTACAAAGGTTGTCATAGTTACTGGTGTCAATAAGGTAATTTTCTAAAAATGATTAAATTATTAATTATTCAATCAACTTTGGAGTCATATTACTCGTATTGCGAACAAAGACGCACATTTGTCCGATCTCTGTTGATTACATATTTTTTTTATTACTAGGTCGTTAGAGTATCCCACTGCTGAGCAAAGGCCAGATCAACCCGCCATCTCCGTCTGGGCAAAAATACAAAAAAGAGTCTTATACCATGTGCAGTATTTTGCATGCTGTCGAATTAAGGGTTAAATAAAAACACAGAGTAATATTGAATTTAAACTTTCGTGAGACATAATAACTAAATGGTTGAGCTCACGAAATAGTGACTAAATCTACGAACAAATAAAACATGGAAGCCGCACGCCATACTAAATTGCCTTTCAAAAACGGTCCTGAATTTTAGTTGACAAATGTCACCCCCTCTTAAATGCATCACGGTAATGATAATGATTTTCAATACGAGTATCAACCTATAAAAATTGAAACCGCCATTTAAAAATAGTTGTAATTGGTCCGTCAAAGTTTTGATTGGCTATATTGTACAAACAATAGTCAAAGATGTTGCGCCGAAATATGCGCGGTGTAAAGAAAAGCGCTGTGTCCTCATGCCCTGCCCATCTTGGCACAATTGAACAATTGTGTTTGGGGGCATTTTTGAGCTGGCGTTAGACCTCCATGTTATATACGGTCGCAGGTCGCAGGACTAAATAAATACTTGTGAGTTTAACCGTTTAATTATGTTTAAAATACTGAGTAAAATGGTGAGAGTTGAAATTAAAATTATATACAAGTTTCAGTGTTGGTGTAATAGCTGGCCATTTTAACGGGCAAACTAAACCGCAGCAGAAATGTACCTTTTTACTGCGAGGTGGCTGGATCGATGCTGCCTCTGGCACGGATTACTGCCAAGTACCAATAGACTACAACTCCCTATTGGGGTACTGTTACTTTGTTACGTAATGGTATAATATTTATACTTTTGTTTATGTCTTCTTCTTCTACCTAGCGTTATCCCGGCCTTTGCCAGGGTCCGCTTTGGTGCTACATTTCCTCCACTTTTCGCGGTTCTGGGCATCTTTTACTGTAAGCCCATTCACACTTATGTCAGCTTCACGACATCTACCCATCGCTTCTTTGGTCTGCCGCGGGGTGTTTATGTGTATTTAAAATAACTTATATTTATAAACAAATCGATCTAGTCCCACGGTAAGCTAAATTAAAGCTTGTAATGTGGGTACCAAGTGACGATTTATGTATATAATACATACAGATACTTAAATACATAGACAGCTATGACCAAGGAACAAATATTTGTGATAAATGACACAAATAATGCCCTAGCCGGGATGCAAACCCTGAACCTCTAGCGTCGTAGGCAGGGTCACTACCAACTAGGCTACAGAGGCGTGTAACCCGGAATTAAAAGTTAAGAGTACTGTATGACTTTTGTTGACCTACGGGTTACTTGCTTAATACTACTAGTCAGTTTAAAAACTATGAAAATTAAAATTGAAACTACTGCCAGATATTTCAAAGCAAAAATTCTCCATCTCTTTCCAAGAAAATATCTTCAAGCTAAGAGTAAATGAGACAAATGATTATACATTATTGAATTTTCCAGTAATGTGGCATCGTAAACAAGTTAATAGGCGTTTAGAACGCCGCTGAAAGCCAAGATATTCTTGGCGATAGAACTCCAAGCGCTAAAGGTCTTAAGTCGCTAAGGTTTTCTATGAGAATCTGTCGTTTTGTTATGAAGTATGTTTTGTTTGTTCTAAATAGAATGCTGGCAAACAATCTGTATTGTTAATTATGCGGAACTAAGTTTTCAGTGAATACGGGATTTGAGGTTTGAGAGAAATAGTGTAAGGTTCTATCAATATCTACCTCAATATTTTTTATCGGTCGTTATTTTCAAAACTGTACTACAATTTATATACATACATTAAATCTTACTAATCTAACGTATATCTAAGATTGGGCATTGATAGTTCAGCATACACCGTGGTCTCTAATAACCCGAAAGATTTTAACCACGCATTTTTGATGTTAAAACGAACAAAAAATATTATAAATGACTTTTGGAATTTCTGGCGAAGGAAATATTTTTTTTTTTTTTCAATTTTTATTTAATTTTTGAATATATTTTAACATAATAAGTAAAAGCTATTCATAAAACTAGCACTTACAATGAGTGTTAAGGTTTTTTTTACAAAAACCATATTTTTAAAAGGTTTTATTTCTCACTTTTTGACATCTATTAATGAGGTTAGTGAGACTATTCTTCATAATGGCACCAACGCCGTTAAAAAGACCTTTTGTACAGAGTTACAATAAGAAAATATGTTTTTTTTATTGGTAATAACTCTGAAACTAGGCGATATCCAGAACAGTTTATACGACATTATAGTTTCTAAATGTGGTCAGGACACACTGTTAAAATATTTCGGGTTATTAGAGACCACGGTGTATATTATATACCTACTGGGTTATTTTTTCATCAGTACAAATACTCTAGGGGGTGTATAAGTAAGTCATAATGAACTACTTTTACTATGGGGCCGAACCTGAAATCGCGAAAAAAAAATCAGCTGTTCCATAGAAATTGTCGACTCATGGTCGTCTGAAATGTATGAAACAGCTGATTTTTTTTTCGCGATTTCAGGTTCGGCCCCATAGTAAAAGTTGTTAATTTTGACATACTTATACACCCCCTAGAGTATTTGTACTGGTGAAAAAATAACCTTGTATATCGTCGCCTGGTACCCACATAACAAGCCTTAATTAAGCTTACCGTGGGACTAGGTCGATTTGTGTAAGATGTCCCAGATATTTATTAGGCACTGATAGTTCAGTATCAATGAAGTCATGATTAGAAGATTATTTTCGCGATTTCTTGGTTGTCTTCACAGTGAAAGTTGCTCCGCGTGACCATCCCTAATACCTTGTACACTCTTGCTCCACGACTCAGATGACACCCTGTATATAAATAAATAATATGTATAGATTCAGTGAAGGGTAGAATTGCGTGCATAATCGTTATGTTTACGGCCCTGTTTCACCCTACAATAGCAGTGCGAGTATCGAGCGCTGTTTGAGGAACTGGGTTAGGGGCATAGACAATTAAATACTGAGACAGTAAAGAAAAACCGGCCAAGTGCGAGTTGGACTCGCAAACTAAGTACCGTTAAAAGCAATGCGAGTATCGAGCGCTGCGGTCCTACCGCGAAAAACGAAATTCGTAAATTTCGAGGATTTGTGTCTCTCACTCTAATGACGCCTTCGTTTGAGAGACAGAAAAATCTTCGAAATTTCCGAATTTCGATTTTCGCGGTAGTGGGCTTGTTTGAGGTACTGGGTTAGGAGCATAGTCAATTAAAGACTGAGACTGGACTAGCGTTGAAAATGTCGGAGGAAATCAAAGGTTGTTCTCGGGAATTTATTTAATTTGCCATTTTTTTACGGGTTGACAAGGGGATAAATCAAAAACCGGTACAGCAAATGTGCAAGTAACTACCTATGTACATTCCTTAACATTAATAAACTTAGACCTACTAATACTAAAATACTTAAACTAATTGGATGCCAGGAGCGTTCAGTCTGCTGTTCGACTGGGTGTCACTGCCTACCCACTGCCAAGTCCTTAGCTAGCTCAGTCTTCTATTTATTTAAAATATTTATATCCATACACCAAAATGAGATTCGCTGATTCCGGGGTTTTAAATAAATAATCATTGTCACTGTCACCTTCTACCTATTTTACTTGACTTTTCCTTGATGACATCGCGCTAGCCTTTCGTAAATGAAAATTAGGCTTAATTGTAATTGGCTTAGTGTCGAAAATTAAATAAGAAATTTCATTGTTTTTTTTCTGAAGATTTTTCGAAGATCCTAGCATCAGACCCCGACTTGGTGGCAACGGGACCATCTCAGAGTTGTGCCATTGCAATAAAAAATTAATTGAATATTGATTCAGGATTCTCTGAGATATCGATAAACATACATAAAAAAATCAGTCAAATGGAGAACGTACTCATTTTTTGGAGTCAGTTAAAAATATACAGTACCTACCATTTGTATCTGCTGCCGACATTCTTCTGTCAGCGTTAAATTGTTCGGTAAATTGGATCGAAATACCGATATCGGAAATTCCTCTCGCACAAATTCCTTTGACCACAGATGGCATATATACCATTGATCAAGCAAACATATCTACTTAGCGTGTCAAATGAACTCAATGAAATTCACTGAGTTGTCCGTCTTTAATCGCAGCTTGCAGCTTACGGGCGTCGCTTGCCTCCTTAAGTAATATTAATTGCAACAACACAAAAAAATATGAACATTCAAGGGCTTGAGCCATATTTGAAATCATAGGCAAGTAACAACTTCAGTACAAAATGTGACACGCTCGGCCGCCATACAAATGAATGAAATTGTTTCTTCTATCCAAATCTAATTCTGTGCCTTTGACCAATGTCGTAGCCAAGGCGTAGCATCATGTTCGTATTGTTCGTCTTACTGTATTATTGTCTATGGTAAGCAGTAATCGTTCTAGTAGCAGTGGGAAACCGCCACTTGCGAAAACAGTTAAATTCGCGCTGGAAATAATATTGACTCCGATAAAATCGTATTCAATTTAACGAATAAATACTGTAATGGCTACTGGGTGGCGTTCTACAGCGACATTTTTTTATACGAGCCCAGATTGTACTATAACGGGGGGTTGTTGCCATAATCGCCATTCTTGGAATGCGGGTTGGACTGATGACCTATAGGGAAGGAGGAGTCCGCTGGATGCGAGTGGCACAGGACCAATCATTGTGACAATCTTTGGGGGAGGCCTATGTTCAACAGTGGACATTTTTCGGCTGATATGATGATGATGTTGATAGATTGTCCCACTGCTGGGCAAAGTCTCTGGCCTCCCTCCTTCCGTCCCACGCATCCCGGTTTTGACCTATCTTCCACCAGTTTCTATCGAAGGCATTGAGTTCGTCTCACCGTCGCCGTCGAGGTTTGCCGCGGCCTTGAGTTATATTATGTGGTATCCAAGTGGTCGTTGTTTTTAACCCACAAGTCATTGGACAAACATGTTTCCAAGTGGACGTTGTTTTTGCCGCTGCAATCGGGCATGCTGCAAACATGTCCAGCCCAGCCCATTTCAGTCTAGCGGCTGTTTCTGATAGGACAGTTATTCGAGTCTTGGAGCGTAGTTTTAGTAATGGATTTTTTATCACACTTGCTGTCTAAACGCGCCATTGCTTGCATGCGTAGCGGGAGTAATAGAAAAGTCAAATTCCCTAGGCTAGGGTGTAATAGAAATGTCAGTTCGTCGTAGAATAATATTTTGTCTTAAAACTTATTTTTTTGTCCGCAAGTGTGATGAAAAACATTGTATGCATCACGGTCGGTAAGCGGAATACTAACTCGAGTCATTAAAAGCACTTCTAACACTCTCGTTAGCAATTCCGTACTTACCTCCCTTGATGCACAATGTACTAATAAATAATGATTTCTTGGAATTTATCGGGTATGCCATCACGGGTATATCACGGGACAATTTTACACGAATATATCTTATCTCACTTTAAGCTCAATAATAAATAATTGTGGGTTCTAAGCCACAATATACAGTAATAGAAACGCTTGTGGCCTAGCGGTAAAACGCATGACGGTCGTAAGTTCCATCCCCGTCTCGTACCAATGAGTTTTTCAAAAACGTACCTATGTATCATTTGATATTCTTCTCACATTTAACAGTTCACCATGTCCTTCAAACTTCCACAACCCAAAAAAGAGGGAAACGGCATGGCCAAAAAGACATGGCTGGACTCAATCAAGGAAGACCTAAAGTGCTGCAATGTTTCTGAAGACACGTCAGACAGGGCAAAGTGGAAAGAGAAGACGAGGAAGACAGACCCCACCATCAGATGGGAATAATAATTGCCAAGGAGAGAGAGAGATTTTTGTGAAGAGAACGGTGAAGGAAAACATCGTGAGGAAACCTGCATACACCTGCGAAGAAATTCAAGGGTGTATGTGAAGTCCCCAACAAGTACTGGGCCAGCGTTGGGACCACGCAAAATAGGCTCATTTGATGTCGAGTTGCGGAAAAATGGCCAGAATACAACAACAACAGCAATGGAAGGAAAGGCATAACTTTTAGTCTTGTGATGAATAGTAATCAAATTTTACTCGCAAGATTTGTCGCCAACAAACATCGGCAGAAGTGAATAAATAAATAAAAACTGGAAAAACTATATGAAATCCCAAGCGACCGTCAAATTGATTTTAAGTATAAATCAGTTTTCTTGACTGTACAGTAAATGCCAATACCAGCTGTTTGGAAAACAAAGGCATGTGAGATATATGGGCTTGCCTTGCCGCGTGACGCCTTTATTTTCCGCGCAGACTCTTAGGTTCACTCGAGTCATAAGAATACAATAAAATGAAGCAGTAACTCAAATTGAAAGTAAATCAAATCAACTTAGGACGGGTCCAACTTTTATGATTGAATTTCAAGATTTGTTTGGCTAGTTAATGTTTTGAGCGACAAATAAAGCATCTACTTTTATATGAAATATACATATTAAGAAATAAAATTAAAGTAATTGATCTAAAGGCCCGGCCACGACATTGGTCTAAGGCGACCAGCGGCGAGCGAATCCATGAGTTGGAGCGGGATGCCGATATGGGTACTCCCTCTCGCACGCATGATTTTCCGCTAAGCCGGTCGCCTTAGACCAATGTCGTGGCCGGGGCATAATGCTGGGCTAATCTAGGGAGGGCTATCATAGGCTGATGCATGCATGCATGTTACTTAATATCTGCGAGAATTGAACCGATTTTCCATTTTTTATCGAACGGGTATAAACCCGGTGTGATCACATTGGGATTAAGTCGGTATGATGATGGAATCTGGAAGAAATCGGTTGAAAAATGAAACGTTCATTTTTTTACCAAAATGTACAGGAATTTGGTAGCAAAGGAGCGTTTCATACAAGCATTTAGGGAACATTTTGGTTGATGTAGTGGATCTTGTTCAGCATTTATTCTACCAGCCTACCAATTTCAATCAATCCCACGATGTCGTAACAGATGTGCTTACCATAGAAAAAATTGACAGCGAAAGACTCTGGTTGTCACGGGATCCGAACCGGCATCCTCTGGATTGCCGGTCCAACGTGCTTCCAATTACACCAGACGACCTTCCGTGAATCACAGCGAATTTAGTCAATGGTATTGTGAAGCTAATCACTAGCGACATCTGTACTTAATGTTTCGAAGGTACTACAACCTTAAGCCACGCAAAGACGTGTGTCTACCACAATCGTCCGCAAACTCGACAACTGACCGTTGCGTTGAATTGGCTATAGAGGGTGTTGTAATTTAAATCAATGTCGAAGACTTGATCCAAATGTAAAACAATTTTTGAGAATTGCACACTACTAGGTACCTTCCATACAGGGTGCGATGACTTACCTGAAAAATAAAACAACGAATTAGAAAATAATGACAACACGATAAAACTGCATTCAGAGTATAAAGGGTCTGCATATGAACAATTAACTAATAGTACATTGTGCATCAAGGGAGGTTAGGAATTACTAACGAGAGTGTTAGAAGCCCGACGCCGTCAGGCGGAAGGCTTTTATGACTCGAGTTAGTATTCCGCTTACCGACCGTGATGCAATCAATGTTTTTCATCACACTTGCCAACCAAAAAAATAAGTTTTAAGACATAATATTATCAAATGGCGTACTGACATTTCTATTACTCCCTAGGGAATTTCACTTTTCTATTAGATTTATCGCTTAGACAGCCAAGTGTGATGAAAATGTTTTTTTATACATATAGCGAAGTTAAACAATGTTGCATACTTACAATACTTTTTCTACGACCACACATTTATTTTCAAATAAAATTGTTAATTTGAGAAATATTCTTGGTTAGTCAAACACAATTTTATTAATAATCAAGGTCGGGCGGGTAACGACAAAATTCCTCTAAGGTTTACTCTTCCTCAGTCTAAAAATATGTAAAACTAAGATTAAATAAAAACTGCCTATCTTGCGTGGTCTATTTGAGTAGGTTATAGTTTTTATTTTATGTAATACAAAAATATTCATACAATTTCTTCTGTTAATCTAGACCTAAAGTATCCGTTTTTTTTAACACATCTGTGTACCTACTTCTTAAAATGAGTTAGATTTTGGCTAAAAAGTAATAGCAAAAAACTTATGTTTAATTATAAAACCTACTTACTCAAAGAGACCACCCACAATCCTCCCGGTGCAAATTCTTATTGTTTTTTTTAAATTTAGTAATTTGTTAACAAAAGCATGTATAAAATGAAACAGCAATATAGAACCAAGCATAGCATAAACCTCATAACTAATGTCTTTATCCATTTGCTTGATAAATAAAGGCCTGTTTCGTACGGATAAACAACAAGGAAGAAAAATAATAGGCGTTTGTCATGCCACATCATGGTTTTCTTTTTGGAACAGTCGCCATGTTATTACGCTAGGGCTTATTTTATGTAACAGGGATAGCAATGAACAAGTTACAGAATATTCTTTAAATTGCAGGGACATACTCGAAAGTTTCCGTGTAATTTCATGAGAATTTAATAGTAAGTTCCCATTGAGCATGTTTACATGATAACTTATAAAATTGTGCTAAAAATAATTATTATATTTCGCAAATTTAAGTAAGCCAGGGGCCCGTTTCTCGAAAGCTTGTAACTTGTAATACAAGTGGAAATCCCTTTTTAACACTATTAATTAGATAAGGACTTCCGCTTGTATTACAATTTACAAGCTTTCGAGAAATAGGCCCCAGGCAGTAAATATAACTCATAAGGCATGTACGTATCTAGCACGGTCTTAGCTTGATTTGTTAAATTTAGATTCCCGAGAACATTCTCTATGGAAGTTTCGCAACTAATGAAACAATACAATGCTAAACAGGGCGATTCAAAACTCGTCAAACCTAAATTATTATTCTTAGATGTCATTATACCAAACGCCGCATATCTATAAAGCTATTTGTATACGCCGTGTGGTGACGGTAGTAAGAATACATTGGTCACCACTCTTCCCGTTCCCGTGGTTCAGTGTCTAAGGGATTGCAGTGTCATTAACTTTTCATTTATTCATGATGGACTATAGACTGTCTCATGTATCGAAACCCTAACAGAACAGTACAGTACCCGTAACACAGATGTCATATATGTATACCATAGATCAAGCAAACGTATCTACTTAGCGTGTCAAATGAACTCAGTGAAATCCACTGAGTTGTCCGTCTTTAATCGCAGCTTGCAGCTTTCGGGCGTCAAATTTTGTAAGTTGAAGTGAATAAAAATATTAATAATGCCTCCTTAAGTAATATTAATTGCAACAACACAAAAAAATATGAATACTCAAGGGCCTGAGACATATTTAAAATCATAGGCAAGTAACAACTTCAGTACAAAATCTGACACGCTCGGCCGCCATACAACTGAATGAACTTGTTTCTTCTATCCAAATCTAATTCTGTGGTTTTACTCGATACGTAAGGCCAGTGTGGGTAAATCCGGCATATTTTATTGGTTTTTAGGGTTCCGTAGCCAAAATGGCAAAAACGGAACCCTTATAGATTCGTCATGTCCGTCTGTCCGTCTGTCACAGCCGATTTACTCGGAAACTATAAATGCTACAGTAACGAAATTTGGTAAGGATATGTGTTGTATGAACCGCTACAGGATTATGATACTAAATTGTAAAAAAAACCATTGGGGTGGGGGCCCTCCATACATGTAACTGAGGGATAGAATTTTTTTTTTGTTGTACATAAGCGTGTGGGGTATTAGGGCTTGTCCATTAATCACGTCATACTGTATAGGGGGAGGGAAGGTCAAGAAAAAATCACCAATTATCACCATAGGGGAGGGGGGGGTCATCGGACAAATCACGTGTAATTTTTTTATTACTCTCTGCTGAACAGCATACTTGTTTTAAAACATAACCAGATGTCAAATCCTGAACCGAGTTTCAAAACTTCTCGGATATTTACCTCGTCATTTGCAAAATTGTTTTTCCCATCACGTGTGCTTAATAAAGTACGTAAATTGAAGAGTTATTAAAAGGTTAAGTTAAGTTGGCAAAAAATTACACGTCATATTGGCTAGGGGGGGGGGGTCCTGAAAATATCACCAAGTATCACCATGGGGGATGGGGGGGTCTAAAATAGGCCAAATACGTATGACGTGATTAATGGACAAGCCCTTAATAGAAAGGTTTTTGAAAATGATATGAAGGTTTATAAATCTCATTGTTATTTAAGCAAATCGTTTTCGAGATATCAGCTCTCAAAGTCAGAAAAATGTGTCCCCCCCCCCGTCTATTTTTTAAACTACGCGATATAAAATTCTAAAAAAAATATATGTTATGCACATTAATAAACTCTATCAACGATTTTTAGTTTGATTAAATTATCTCTTATAGTTTTTGAGGTAGGTTGATTGAACTGTATTTTTTTAATAATAAATTGATAATGGTACGGAACCTTTTGCGCGCGAGTCCGACTCGCACTTGGCCGGTTTTTTTTGTTATGTGACGAAGGTACACCACTGAACTCTCAGCCCACCTGATGGAAAGCGGGAACTGAGGCCCATGGACAAAGTGACCAAAAAATCACCTATACGCTGCCTACCCTGAGGACTTAGATGGATTGCCTCTATCCCAGTAATTACACAGGCTATCTTACCCCCAAACCGAAACACAGTACTAAGTTACTAACTATTTAGCGGCAGGTTAACGGGTAAGTAGTAGCTATCCGGGCGGACCCTGCACGAAGTTCTACCACCAGCAAAAGGAAAAGTCGAAAGCAAAGGGAAAGTTTGTAAGGAAAGTCCGTCATATGCATCTTATATTGTTGAGTTAGGGGTGGAAATCAGGTTGGTAGACGGACTTTCCTGATAGACGGTCTTATCCACATTGACCTTAATTCATTCTATCCCAATCGCACTAACATATTGGATCGAGCGCAATGCCAATTACGTATCAAGTACAGTACTGGAAATTGAATGTTTAGCACTTTGCGGTCCAAGTTAATTTGGATGTGTTGTATGTACTAAGCACGTCCAATGTAAATTGAGCCATAAACTGCTAAACATTTAATTTCCTCGACCGTAAAACCTAAAGTTACCGAAACTTGCAAGTCATGGTACAGCTACAGGATGCTCAGCCACGTTGCCAATCGCTAACGCTTAGTAGCGTATCGTAGTTTTCCCTCTCTGCCACTCTTTCATATTAGTGCGACAAAGACAGGTAACTGCCTTTTGTTTACAATTGATGATTAAGCGTTAGCGATTGGCAACTTGTCTAAGCACCCAGGTGTCGGTAGAAAGAGAAAATAACAAAACACGGTAATGTTAATAGAGAAAACGGTATTATCGCAGCTGAGCCATACTTATTTATCGCGGTAAATATGGCGCCGGCGTTAATTGCATTACCGCGATGAAGACAATGCTTTATTATCTCAGTTTGTGACGGCTAAGCACATAGATCGCATAATAGATGAAGTACAACAAAACGTTAAATAAGTTATAGCTGAAGTTTTGAAGCTTATTATAGCCTAGGAGACAAACGAGCAAATTACTTCTTTATTAGTACGATTTAACCCTAAATTCCATATACAATCACAATAGGGAATGGTCGTGTATTCAAGCGTCCTTTGCAACTCCATAGTCAATGCTTTATTATCTATCTTAGTTTTCGAATAGATTGCATAATAGATGAAGTATAGAACAACAAAACTGGACATAAAAAAGTTAATGGCTGAAGTCTTAAAGTTTATTATAGCCTAGGAGAAAAACGAGCAAAATTATTTCTTTAATATTACGATTCCATAAACAATCACAATAGGGAATGGTAGTGTATTCAAGCGTCTTTGGCACTCTATAGTCAATGCTTTATTATCTATCTCAGTTTTCGAAGGCGAAGCACACAGATCGCATAAGAGATGAAGTATAGAACAACAAAACTGGACGTAAAAAAGTTAATGGCTGATGTCTTGAAGTTTATTATGGCCTAGGAGACAAACGAGCCAATTATCTCTTTAATAGTACGATTTACGCAAATGTGGACGCATGTGTCATTACCGAATTGACTTAGCCACGAAAACTTTGTCTTTTACAAACAGACGCTGTTTAAGTCATCTGCAAAGGTGTACAAGGCCTGTAGTAGTAGTAGTACGATTTAACCCTTAATTTTCGGAGAGCATTTGCGGAGAGGTTTGATTGTCAGTATGTGAATCATTGTCATATGATCCATGTACTGACAGCCAAGCCTTACTAAGTGCTATTGTCAGTATGTTATGTTATTAGTAGTTTATATTTGCTAACTTTAGGCTAAGAAATTGTTACTAACTTTAATATAATCCTTGTTGGTCGAAATAAAATATTTTTGAATTTGAATTTGAATTCAACAGATGCCATATACAGGCTATTCCAAAGTTATAGGAAATGAAGGGGAAATACTTTAAATATCGTAGATAGTGTATTTTGCTGAAAGAAGACTTAATGTTGTTTTTAAAATTTAGTAATAGTGCATTCGAAGTTTTTCAAAAAAATTACTTGCTTCACCCGGAAATCGAACCAACTACAATTTTTTTCGAATTTTGAACCAAACTTGTTTGGTTATTCTTTTAGTTTTTGATACTGTGTTTCTTAAGAAAATTTGATTTTTATTTATCCATTCTTCAAATGACATCATACAATTAAAAAAAAATATTTTTTCCGTATTAAAGTAGGTTCGATGCCTAGAAAAAGCTAAATTTTTTTAATGCACTATTGTTTAATTTTCAAAATAAAATAGTCTTCTTTCAGCAAAATATCCTATCTACGATATTTAAAGCACTTCCCCTGCATGTCTCATAACTTTGGGATGCCCTGTATAATCGCAATAGGGAACGGTCGTGTATTCAAGCGTCCTTGACACTGTAGTAATAATAATTCCAATACCATAATGTACGAAATAAGCTAACCTAACTCTGAAATCTGCGTTGTTGTATGCCTAGAAGCAGACTTCAACAGAATCAATAAGAATGCACGAAATATGGCGGTCGGTAGCATAATGTATGGGCCCGACTTGTCCCTTGACGACTTGTCGCTATAGTATACAGGGTGGATAAACCTACTTCACCTTTATTTTCAAAACTGTAGTCACCACCTTCCAGTCGGGTAATTTCGAATGTCAAAATGCTCGGGTATCGTAAAACGGGATAAATAGGAATGGCGGGGTAAAAAGGAACGTAGAGTAAACCGGTCTGTTAGCCCAGGACAAACAGTCTAATTTAAAACAACAGTATTTTTCATATGTGTCATTCTAAACTGGACTGTTTGTCCTGGGCTAACAGGCCAGTTTACTCTACATTCTTTTTTACCCCGTCATTCCTATTTACCCCTTTTTACGGCAGTTTCGCAAGGGGAATCTTGATGTGATGGAAATAATGACGATTTTTAAGTGACTTTTAAAAATTACCCGACTGCACCTTATGAAAAACACATGGAAGTGTTCAGTTTAATCCCTGTGATAGTTATATGGCATTGCCATGACTTGGTACATGCTCTATTTCCAAAAAAATCCTGCTTAGTGCAATAATGCAATAAATTTTAAATAAGTACTTAGTATGCGAACGCCAATGTAGAATTATTCGAAAGGCCTCTATCCGTGACCACCCTGTATGGCATGACAACTTATCTGCCGTCCCTTGTCTACGGCAATTTTCCGAGGGCGGCCGTAAGTGATTGGTGCGGGACCGGGTTTAATTGAGTTTGTGTTGCCTCTCTCTCGCACTAGTGAATTCGTACGTAAGTATGACAGGGAGGCAACACGTTGATTTGGGTTTGTTGTCGATCTGATTTATTCTTAGTTTGTCTTGAGCAGTCGCCATCAGATAATTATATCGCTGCGGTAGCTACGGTGCTACAAAAATTCTGAAAAACCTATCATAGCATTATGTAAAAAACTATCTTAGTATCCGAGGAAAATAATCACCAATGCACAACCGAATAAAACACACACACACACACACACACACCCCAATATAATCAAAGTAGACCGTGTCCCTACATCAATTATGGACGTATTGGACCATGTATCACAAAGATGAGATTATTTGATAGCTTCATAATGCTCCTCAAAAAATGCCAAATGCAAATTTAATGCGTTGTTATACGGCGGCATTTGGCAACAATCATCTTCGAAATGATAGTGTTTTGAAAATGCCTGGACAGAATCAATCTAAAAGGCTTCTGCTTGTGAGCACCCTGTATGGCATGACAACTTATCTGCCGTCCCTTATCTGCGGTAATTTCCCGAGGGCTGCCGTAAGTGATTGGACCGGGTTTAATTGATTTTGCGTCCGATCGGTTTTGGTTTGTTCCCATTTTGTCTTGTACAGTCTATCAAATATATCGTAGCAGGTCTGCCTGCGACCACAGGTGTAGCGTCATGCCCGAAACGTCAGGATATAATTAAACGTAAGTTTACGCGATCACGACCCGTTTGTCTTTTAAATAAAAATTACCGCTTCAATCAAAAATTGTATAACAGATCCTAGACTGAGGTACAGTAATAAAAAAATAAGAACATAAATAAAAAAGTACTCGCACTTATTCCGTTAATATTTAAACTACCTATATCTTGCGTTATTATGTTAAAATATTAGCAGGATTAGACCTATACTATCGCAAAGATGAGCAATTTCGTAAAAAAAGTACACCGGAGCTTTAAGAGTTTAATAAATTTATATAAGTACATCTATTAGCATTTATTTTCTATACTTACTATTTGAAACATAAATAAATACAAATTTATTCACTTACACAAACATTACATATACATAGGTTACAAGAGTAAATAAACATAGGTAATAACAAAATACATGTTTGTGCAGCAAAATGGATTAGGACTCAGCGAGGCCGCTGGTTTTCAGTCCCGAACCATAACCTTAAAGCTAATAGTAAGCTAAGCTAATAGTAGATTGTTAACCAAGGGTTGAATGTGACACATTGCACCCGAGATATTTTTGGCTTGAACGTAGTTACGGCGACAATAATTCGAGGGTCAATGGGTCACTTTCACTAGTTTCACCCAAGTTAAACACTACTTTTCATTCAATAAGTTTCAAGAGAAGTGAAGGAAAAACTTTACGGTGAAAGAAAACATCGTGAGGAAACCTGTATACATCTGTGAAGAAATTCTAGAGTGTAGGTGTAGTCCCCAACGAGTACTGGGCCAGCGTAGAAACCACGCAAAATATCTTCCGCACACATATCTTTTTTTTTCCAAAAGTGAAAAAAAAACCAGGTTTGTGTTTTGAGAAATATTCTATGGTTTGGTAGTATAAGTAGTTACTCGTAGTTTTATTAGTAATAACTTTGTTTTATTATTTATTTTAACATATTTGCCTATGCATGTAGGCGCTCACTACATTTGTAAAAAAAATACCTGTACTCATTAAGTGAAATGTAATTATTTCTTTTGAGTCAATAAACGTCTTTAACCAGAAAATAGGCACGTTTGATTTCGTCTCACTAACTATACGTACGAAAATTAAACCTTCCGATCAAGAGAGATGAAAATAAAATGTTCATCACACTTGCTGTCTATGTAAGCGCGCCATTGCTTGTACCTATGCGTAGCGGGAGTAATAGAAAAGTGAAATTCCCTAGGGAGTAATATAAATGTACGTCATACAATAATATTTTGTCTTAAAACTTATTACTTTGTCCGCAACGGTGATGAAAAACAATGTATGCATCACGGTCGGTAAGCGGAATACTACCTCGAGTCATTAAAAGCCCTCCGCCTACGGCGTCGGGCTTCTAACACTCTTTTTGGTAATTCCATACTTACCTCCCTTGATGCACAATATACTATTAAGTGCAGGTGGCGCTAGTGTAAGAAGTGGTTTAATTATTTCTTGTCAGGCCGTAACTTCAGAGGGCCATTTGTGTTTGGTCTTGGGCCCGTGCGTAAAGGAAATTCGTAACTCATGTCGATTTAAACTTTATCGCCACTCGTTTCGAACTTCATTTTTCGCATTCGTATCGTTTCGTAATGTACTACGAGTATGTTGATTTGCTTAAGCTTTCACGTTTTTCTTAATTTTGTATTGTTAGATTAATACGGCGAAATATGCTAGCCTTAGAATAATTCGTTTCAAATTTGAATAATTAAACTGCTGTTACTATTTCTCGGAAACTGAATTTTCCGGTAAGCTATCGTTGCATAATCGCATGCTAGCGTTCTCATGGGAACCAACATCTGGTCTTAATGGACGACACATAATACTTAGCTTGGCTTGGACTACATACAGCACCCCTCGACTCGGGCGGTAAAATGTATGAAATAAACGTGTTGGTGGACCATTTTTTCCGCCGTACAAAATGTATGAAAAAATGGTAAAGGAATTGATTTAAAAACCTTGGGACAATTTTTTTCTCCTACCAGCAGCGAAAGAGGCCGCGATTTCAGAATCGCGGGCTCTTTCGCTGTTGGTGGAAATAATTTTAAAAGTTTAAATAGGGGGGGGGCAACAAAAATTGACCTGTTACCCGCACAGTCTAAGCTCGTGTAGGTAATTAGATGCTTTTAAGTGTTATGTCACTACGTTTTTAATAAATAACTAAATCACTGAAGGATTCGGGCGGATCGGTACACGAATGATCGTATCATTTAGTGGGGCTGTCGCAACCTATAGTGGCTTTACCCAAAATAAACAGTTTTCTTTTCACTTTTCTTTCTGTGTTATATGAAAATAAGGATTAAATTCTTAGAATAGAAAGAATATAATAGAATATTATTTATTTGGCGATTAAATAGGTACATTTACAAAGAAACCAATAAAAAGAAATAAACACACCAAAAAGGTTGCCACTCAGCATGTGTCATGGCTAGGTTGCCACGACGCTTCTTTGTCTTTCCTTAATGACTGAGGATTGTGACAAAAGATAAAGTTCCTCCATGAATCGTGATTAAGACCACGTTAACTGCTCTTTTTATGGCGCCAAGAGCGTGGTACCACCTGGTAGTTATTGCCCCTCTGGGTTGCGCACCGTTTACTAGGCCTAATAGGGTAGTTTAGCCGGTTTTCGGCCAGTTTACCAACATTCTGAATTTAAAACTATTTTATGAATAGTGCGCTTAACAAATCGAAGTAATGACTATATTTTTAGACAAGAAATATGATGAAATTGTAATTTTTTGATCGAAATTTATGTCATATGATGCACAATGATTTTTTAAAATAATAAATATCAAAAAGCGGCGATTTAGCCGGTTTTCGGCCATTTTTTTTAGTTTTCGGTCGCTTAATCATCAGTTCTCGGCCACTGTTTATAATTTTAGTAGTGAGTCTTATTCCATTGTCTGTAGGGTTTATTTTGAAATAAAACGAAAACGACATTAATCAACAAGTGTATTAGAAATATTAGGAACATAATAAGGAACTTTTATACACTTAACTATTATTTTATTTATTTATTACTTTGTACTACGTCAGTGGTAAACAAAATGACGGCCCATCTGATGGCATGTGTTACCATAGCATATGCATTTTTTCTAAAAATCACCTAAAACTTAGTAGGAATTTCTCTTGAATAACATAAAACAAAACCAATGTATTAAAGTAATAAAAAACCTTCGTCGCTACTACTCAATCCCGCATTTGCTTCATCATCTGTCTTGTCAAAACCTTCTTCTGTATTATCAATAGTTGGATGTTTTGAGTTTCTTTCTTTTCTGACTTTAGATTGAGTTTTTTCGTTATTGCTTTATTTCTTTTTAACTTTTGCGTCAGTCGCTACTTTCTTGTCTGAAACTTCATTATTACCTAGATGGGGTTCATCCATATTTATCTCATAGTTTGTCGTTATGTTTACAAAAATCATTCTTATCATTTAATCAATATTGTCTGCTAGAAATAGTTTACTGTAGTAAATATTATTATTACCTGAAATCAAACACTTTAGAACGGGTTAAGTTGATGATGATGGTCATCATCTTAACCCTCTGAAAGGGCTTGAAAAGTAGACTAATAAGTGTTAAAAAACGCGATTAAGCTGTTCCAAAGTGTCTAATTTCAATAAATAACAATCGTGAAAATAGAAGACAGTATTATTTTATTACCTGGTTAGTTATAGCTATATATCAGCTTCTACTAGGTAAAAAATAATATTTTATTTATTTTAAATAAAATAAAAATATTAATTTTTCGGCCGCTTACGAAAAGACGGCCGACAACACACAATTTGTTTGCCTATTTCCGGCCACTCTGTCAACAGTGGCCGAGAACTCATTATTAAAATTCTGATTTTCGGCCACGTTTTAATCAATGCAATAAATAAACGCGGTATGAAAACTAACATTGTTAAAATTACTTTGGACATGAGATTAAATAAGAACATTATATTAATAAAAAAGTGTGGATTTTGTCTGTTTCTTATCGCTTTTTTTTAAGGGCCGATAATTAACGTATGATGTGTCTGTTTTCGGCCGGCATAAATTAACAAGGCCGAAAACTAGCTTGTCATAATCCTGTTCTCGGCCGCCAATTATAAAATATTTAATAGTACGTTTTCATCAAGTATTATTTAGAATACATGTGGCCGCCAGCTAACTACATTAATTAAAATGTATTTAACTTCATATTAAAGCACAACATAGCTCACGTATGCTTTTATTTTAGCAAATGTATGCAGTTAAGTCCTACGAAGTTCAAGGCCGTTCTCGGCCGGGTGGCCGAGAACGAAATATTTCGTGAGTTTGCATTTAGCTACCCGGCCATCAAATTTTAATAGTTTCTACTTTATATTCCATGAATTTTGATCAAAATATCAATACTTCGACTAATATTCTACACACTTAAACATAAACAATGTTATAAACAGCAAAGATACAATATTTTTACTCACCTCGAAAAAAATTGCTCGCGCAATTTTTTACTTAAAATAGCGACACATCTACACAGTCTAAATTTTGTCGACGCACTGACCAGCCAATTGGAACATTATTAGGCAGCCAGTGTAAAGAGGTGCAGGTGTCAAGTGAAATTACCCGATTAAAGTGTTGTTTTGCATAAATAGGGTAAAGAGTTCTTGTTAAAGGGTGTCCCAGAAGTAAAGAGACAAATTTCAAATTTTGAACTATTTGAAAATATTTTTATTTCTTTAAGAAAAAATACTGTCATGGCCACCGTTTGCCTCAAATCTGTAAAATTTAGTGGGAAATATGATTGTATTATTGAAATTTTAGTAATGAAAAGAGCTGATCACGTGGTATTCGCTAAAGAGTTGTTCAGAATTATGAATGTTATGGAAAAACGGACACGATATCTAATTTTTCTTCAGAGGGAGTAAGGAGAACTACTTTGTATCAAATTATAAAGCGTTTTGAAGAATCACATGAACACATTTTCAAGAAGATTCCGGGAAAAAATGTACTATTTACGTAGCTATGAACATAAATAAAGTAAAAAAAAGTGTATGAACGGAATCCTTCGATGTCTGTTACAGCTGCTGCGGATAAATCGAAAATATCGAAGTCAAGTATAGCTCGTATTAAAACATGCGACCTAAAGCTTAAAGTATTTGCAAAACTGTCAGCTCCTAAGTACTTTAAGGACCAGGAAGTGCGAGCTAAAAGAGGATGCCGAAGAGCGTATGAAAAAACACTGAAAAAAGTTCTCATAATTGATGATGAGACTTACGTGCCCGTGGACCCAACGGATATTCCTGGGAAGCAATACTAACATGTGACTCGACGGGACTCCGTAGATTATTCGCAAAAACTTGTAGCAAAGGTCAAATTTTTCAATAAATATCTCGTTTGACAAGCCATAGACCAAAATGGCAATACATCTTAACCATATACTTGCACAGGCTCTATGACCGCACGTATTTATTTGAGAGAATGTGTGATAATGCGATAAATTTCGTTCATAGATAAGCATTACCAGAGGGAAGAAATTATATTCTCGCCGGATGTGGCGTCATGCCACTACGCCACGGAAGTCACTCAACATCTAGAGGCTGCAAGTATAGATTTCATACAAAAACATAACAACGCCCCAAATGTTACCCAAGCTGCTAGTATTGAAGCTTATTGACCTTTATATAAACGAGAATATAAAAAACGAACAGAAAAACCCAAATCATTGACTAGGTTTAAGCATACATGGACTAAATTGACTAAAAGTGTGACAGCTAGTTCTCGAAAAGCTGTAATGAGACGAGTAGCAATCAACCTTAGAAAAATTGGCTACAGAGCCTTTGCACAAGCAAATTTCATATAAAGTAGGAAATAAAATGAAATTCTGAAGTTAACTAAATGTAAATAGTAGTGTTTTGTAAGAATTTTTTATTAAATATTTTCATTCGAATCTTGTCTCTTTACTTCTGGGACAGCCCATATTTTCGTTTTACTACGTAGAGGCCGACAACCAGAGGTGGCCGGCGAACCGGCTAAACTACCCTATAAGACTTTTTTCAATGCTGTACTGGTCTGAAGGCATAATATTCCCATAGATTTTTAGGAGCTTTAAGTGGTCGTGTGGTGACGGCAGTAAGAATACATTTGTCACCTCCCCAACTCCTCCTGCGGGTGTCGTAAAAGTCAACTAAGGGATTGAAGTATCTCTGACCATTATTTGAAAAGATTGATGATAGGCAGCAGCGTCATCATAGTGGACACGTTACTGCGATCGCCAATCCGCTTGCCCAGCGTGGCGATTATGGGCATTTACCTCCTAATTTTTCTATACGCATAGTTAATAGGAGAGTCCTACGTTCAGCAGTGGACTAACATAGGCTGATGATGAAGTGGCAAGTTGCTGGAAGCCTTTTAGATATTTATTCAATATAGACTTGTTCTTTTTGTGGTCCATGGTCCATGGGTCCATATTCTGAGCATCTTTCTCCAGCATAATCTCAAAAGCATCGATTTTGTTGATATTCCAACTTCTAAATCCGCAAATTTCAAGTATTTGTTTCTGTTACCCTTATGAAGCCATTGTTGGAGGGACAGAGACAAATTCACGACTTTAAGGGATTTCAAAGTCTGCTGTAGTCGTAGTTGGCCAGATTGCATTGGGCATGATTTGGCTGAACCTCATCATCATATCAGCCGAAAGACGTCCACTGCTGAACATAGGCTTCCCCTAAAGATTGCCACAATGACCGGTCCTGTGCCACCCGCATCCAGGGGACTCCTGCGACCTTGACCAGGTCATCAGTCTACTTTGTGGGGGCCCTACCCACGCTGCGCCTTCCGGTACGTGGTCTGAACCTCATATCACATTACTATCTTTGTCAGTAAGCTTCAAGTTCAGACAAAAATACCCAATTGGCAGTAAACCGAACGCAGGTGCTGAACACGTTTCATTGCCGTTTTACAGCCAGGAATCGAACCCGAATAAACATCTCAACGTAAACACTGAAAGCCAATGTAAACGAGCTTAAGCGACTTTAACCGTGCACGAGTTAAGGCCTTTTTAATGGAAGTTTGATGGTATTGGAAATCGGGAATAAACGAATCAGGTATATACATTTTAATGTTTTTGTTGGAATACTTTCGATGGAAGTAAACAAGAGCATATTTAAATGTCTAAATAGGGCCATGGAGGCTTAAAATCTTTCTTCTCACTATTTACCTCAATATTTTTCTAGCAGGAACGAGAGATTGACAAAATTAGACATCGACATAACTGGAATCGATAAGTCTTATTGCATTTTTATGAGAACAGGATGAACTCATCGATATCAGTTATGTTGATGTTTAATTTTGTCAATCTCTCGTTCTTGCTAGAAAAATATCGAGGTATAATCATTATACATCATCAGCCTATGATAGTTTACTGCTGGACGTAGGCCTCTCCTATTAACTATGCGTATAGCATTAGGAGGTAAATACCCATAATCTCCACGCTAGGCAAGCGGATGAGTGATCGGCTGATCGCAGTAATGTAACCACTATAATGATTGATGACCCTGCTGCCCATCATCAATTTTTTATCAATGGTAAGTGACACTTCAATCCCTTAGTCGATTATTCAAATTATTATTGTTTATTTGAATTGTGCCACGTGTTACGTGATTTGTACTTTTACTTTTTTCCCAGTATCTATCATTTCGGTGAATTGAATACTAGGCATTGCAATTTAACATGATTAGTATGTTTATGTATTTGCAAAATAATTTCACAAGCAACTGGAGACCTTCGCTACGCTTTGGTCAATCTTCAAGCCGTTTAAGCACTCTCGGTCGGTTTTATACAGCCTCTTTAGATCCAAATTAATTACTTCTTAATCCGCGGTGACAGCAGATTTTATGGCCATAGTTTATCGTCGCTTAAACAGACTAATTGGGCAGATAATTCACTCGATAAAATACGCATTTAAATATACAGTTTCGGCCTGTAGCCTTATCATGACTTTGCAAGTATCGGTAACGGTTTTACTCGATACATAAAGCAGGCCATCGCATTCGCTCCAATATGTCGGTGCGAGCGCGATAGAATGCATTATGTATCGAATGTAGGTAATTTGCTATTAGGGCATTTTAAGATCTATACCTTCTGCGAAGTGGTCGTTTTGCGAACAAGTCATTTTGATAGTTGGCCGTTCTGATATTCAGACTTTATGCTTTGTGGTCGTTTTACTAGAAAGTCATTACGAGATACAGGCGTTTTGCAGATGTGGTCGCTTTGCGATCTAGTCTTTATGTGGTTCTGGCCGTTTTGAGAAACCAGTCGTTTTGATACCGACCCAGTAAAACCTAATGTATCCTTTACTTTCCAACTCATGGTACGGCTATTGGCCACGACTTTACAAGACCAGCGACGGCGTGAGCGATTCCATAAGATGGAGCGGGATATCATGACCGGAACTTCCCCGCAAGTATGGTTATTGAGGTTTTTAACAATAAAACGGCGCGAGTTCGTTATAACAGCTGATGCTTTATTCCGACTGAAGGTATACATACAAAACTGCAAGTACCCACATATCCAAACATAACACCCTTGCACTTATTCTAATACAACAACCTGTTAGGTATTGCTCAATAACTTATTACATTAGGAACAGATAATGACAATGGTAATGTAATATCATTATTATATCTAAGTCATCCAGAAGTTAACTATAGGGAGCCAATGCTATAATGGTAACAATACAATTTAAAAATATGCGTAACAATTAGCATGCCTACATGCATTTGTAACAAGGATGGTTTACAATCAACAAACATAATATAATACGTAGGTAACTTTGGTAACGATCGACGCAAGCAAGCATAGGTAACACAATTACCTACTACTTATACCTGCTTAGTATAGCCGATCATTTTGATAACATTCTTTACTTAAGACTAAGCACTATAACTACATACATGGCATGTGCGGCAAAATAAGGTACATATTTCCAAATCAATCAATTTCAAATCCGTAGCGTTTGACTTCTTTAGGTACTCTTTTTTCCAATACTGGTAACGGGGCCTCGGGGTGCTTGGCCCGTCTTGGCACTTCCCCCACCGCTACAATAGGGCTCGGCTCACGCGGCGGGGCCTCGCACGCCGCCGCCGGCGCGGGCGCGGGCGCGGGGCGCTCGTCCGCGGGGCCGCGGCCGTCCGCGACCACCCCGGTACTGGGGCCGCCAGCATCGACACCGATCAGCCGGCCGTCCCGTACGGCGCACCCTGGTTCCGCTTCGGTATATGACGAAATTGTCGAAGGACAAACGTTTGAATTTCTTACGTGCCGCCTCATCTGATCTATATGTCTATGGTGCGTAGATCCGTCACTTGCCACAACCGTATAATCAGTTTTCCCTAGTTTACTCGTAACATAACCGTCCGACCATTTTTTATCTGCTCGAAACGTTCGGTAACGCACGTGCTCACCTACTTCTAAGTGCCGCGACGGTTTATGCGACCGTTCTACAATTTTAGACTGCTCGCTCATTATCTTTGCGGACCTATCCGGTTTAATGGCATCTAACCGAATACGCAAATCTCGACCCTGCAATAACCGGGCGGGTGATTCACCGGTAGTACTATGAGGCGTATTATGATAATGTAGTAAAAATTTTAGAATGGCCCTGTCGGTATTAGCCCCTTCGTGTTTAGCTTTTTTAATAACATTTTTTATCAATTTTACGGCGCCTTCCGCAGCTCCGTTAGACGCGGGATGATAAGGTGCCGAATAAATGTGTCGCACATTATTTTTTTGTAAAAACTCATTGAACTGCGCGGAAGAAAACGGCGGACCGTTATCTGATACAATTTGTTTTGGAATGCCCCATCTAGACCACGATTCTAGTAATTTAATTATAACATTGTCAGCAGTAGTACGTGTCATGGGCGACACTTCGATCCATTTAGACCTAGCGTCGATCGACACCATGTACGTACGGCCATCCATTGGACCAAGAAAATCAACATGGACCCGCTCATAAGCCCGTGACGGCCAATGCCACGGCACAGTTGCGCTCGCCGGCGGCGCCGGCGCCACCGCCGCGCACGCGTCGCACGCACGACATCGTGCCTCTGTAGCCTCGTCTAGTCCGGGCCACCACACGTAACTCCTGGCCATGGCCTTGGTCTTCACGATACCCATGTGAGGTTCGTGTAGTTCCCGCAGCACCATCTCCCGGCACGCCTCCGGAACCACTACCCGATGGCCCCACATTACACAATCTAGTTCTAGGTATAACTCTTTCTGTCTATTGAAATATGGTTGCATATCGCTAATTTCTACGTTATCTGGCCAGCCATTTTTTATGTAACTTACTACGCGTCCCAGCATTCCATCCCTAGAGGTCTGCAAACGTATTTCGCCGCAATCCAGGAATGGAGCTTCGGATGCAAAGTGCAAATAAGACTGCTCCGGCGCAATTACCTCTTTAACTTGCCCTATTGGAAGTCGTGACAACGCGTCAGCACAATTGTCCGCCGAGTTAACGTACTGTATTTCGAAATCATAAGCCATTAACAAGAGCGCCCATCGTTGCATCCGACTCGAGGTCATACTTGGTACACCCGTTTGTGGACCAAAAATGCTTATTAAGGGTTTATGATCTGTCTTCAGAATAAACCGCTTGCCATATAGAAACTGGTGAAACTTTTGAACACAAAATACAATCGCGAGCGCTTCCCGATGTATTTGCGAATAATTCTGTTCGGCTGCCGTAAGTTTCCTCGAGATATACGCCACCGGCCGCTCCCGGCCGCGCCCGTCGCGCGCCGACTCCGCACGGGCTGGCGTCGCACGTTAAAGTTACGTCAGCATTAGGATCGTAGTGCGCTAATATCCGCTTTCCGAGCAACAATGATTTGATTTTATTAAACGCTTCGTCACACTGTAAGTTCCAATTCCACTGCGCACCCTTTTTTAGTAATTTATGAATAGGGTGTAATATGTCGCTTGAATTTGGAATGAACTTTGAATAAAAATTAACCATACCCAGAAACGACCGAACCTCTGTTACACGGGACGGTGGTGGCATTCTTGCTACAGCCGCGATTTTATTTGGGTCTGGCTTAATGCCGTCTCTGCTAACGATAAATCCCAAATAAGAAACTTCATCGGCTAGAAATGTGCATTTACTTTTCTTTAACCTTAAACCTAAGCTTTTTAATCTATTTAATACCGCTTCTAAAGCGAATAAATGAGCCTCCCGCGTTTTACCAAATATTAAAATATCGTCACAGAAACTCTGAGCGTTCGGTATGTCTCTTACTATAGACACGCTAATTCTGCAAAATATTCCTGAACTAGATGACAGACCGTATGGAAGCCTATTATACTTAAATAGGCCCCGATGGGTATTAATAACTGTTAACATTTTTGACTCTTCCGATAAACATATCTGATTATACGCTTGTGACAAATCAATTTTTGTGAACCTTTCTCCGCCCGATAAATTAGCAAACAATTCCTCGACTCTCGGCAACGGGTATCTATCCACCATAAGAACCGGATTTAGCGTTACCTTGAAATCGGCGCACACTCTCAAACCCCCATCCTTCTTAGTTACCGGAACCAGGGGCGTCGCCCAGTCGGCACAGTCGACGGGCTCGATGATGCCGGCCCGCAGCATGGCGTCCAGCTCGGCGTCGACGCGCTCGCGCAGCGCGAACGGCAGCGGCCGCGCGCGGCGGTACACCGGGACCGCGCCCTCGCGCACGCGCAGCGCAGCCGTGCCGCCATTGTAGCACCCGAGACCCCCATCAAAAACTTCTTTATACCTGTCGAGAATCACATTTAAATCAGATTTAACGCTGTTTACGGAATTGATATTGCTGACTGGGTCACTTTCTAAAATTGGAATTTTTATTTTTAGCTCGGTTAACCATTGCCTACCTATGAGACTTGTTACACCCTTTTCCGCGATGTATAAGTCGAGGTTCTTAGTTATAGAACCATAAATTACTGTCACTACAATATACCCGTACGGTATTATTCTACTACCATCGTAAAAGTTAAAAGCGGCATTGGTATGTTGTAATTTTATATCACTAAAACACGACTCATATGTTTGTCTGCTAATAAACGATGCGGCCGCTCCAGTGTCGACCTCCATTACTAACTGTCGTCCACTAATGTGCATAAGCAAACTCACCGGCTTGTACTGGCTTAGCGACATTCTATAAAGCGCCTCCTCTTCTTCAGATTCACTTTGCTCCCTTTCGCTAGCCTCTTCATTAAAAAAATGAGCTCGCGATCGACCACCATTGCGCTCACGAACCGCTTGTCGGTTGCCTGACGACCACCGCGGACACATTCGTCGTAAGTGCCCCGTCGTTTGGCACATGCTACATATGTAATCTCTGAACTTGCACGTTGCGTAACTATGATTGATCGCACCGCAAGCTTTACATGATGTAGCAGAACCTGCACCTGGAGCAGCTCCCCGTGCACTAAAACTTGTTTCTCTTGGCTGGCGCCGCGCCGGCGACCGCCGATAGGCTGCACGCGCGCGCCCCGCGCCCTCTCCCCCGCTAACGCGATGCACCGCTCCCGCGGGCTCCCCGGCCGCTTGTTTGCCGCCACCCGCCATAATTGCTGCATCACGCTCTGCCGCCTCCAATGAACACGCCAAGGTCACCGCCTTAGCGTATGTCAAGTCCTCCTCTGCAAACAGCCGTTGTCGAATAACGTCCCCACTCACACCACAAACAAACTGGTCACGAAGGTTGTCTGCCAGCGTTTCCTTAAAATCGCAAGTACGTGCCAGTTTTTTCAACTCCGCCATGTACTGTGATATGGATTCACCCGCAGCCTGCCTCCTAAGCCGAAAGCGGTACCGCTCCGCCATAATGGATGGTTTCGGCTTCAAATGTTTTTGCACTAACGCAACCAATTGCTTAAAAGTAAACTCGCATGGTTTTTTCGGGCTCGCCAGGCTGGTCATCAGTTCGTAACACTTGTCTCCGACCACTGATATTAACGTTGCTAACTGTTTGTCCTCACTCACAGCGTTAGCAGCAAAATACATTTCGATTCGCTCACAGTACAAGTCCCAACTGCCACTCTCCATATCAAACTCACGAATTTTACCGATAAACATTGTTTTTTATTATTTCACACGCGTTGCACAAGCAAATATTACAATATTTAATTAGCTTCAGTAATTTACGTCGTCGCCAATGAGGTATTTAACAATAAAACGGCGCGAGTTCGTTATAACAGCTGATGCTTTATTCCGACTGAAGGTATACATACAAAACTGCAAGTACCCACATATCCAAACATAACAGTTATCCGACCTGCTGATCGCCAAAGATCAATGTCGTGACCGCTGGCCAAGGCATTAACACTTTCATTGCGGACGAGTGCTACGCGCTACGCTCGTAGCAGAGCTCATGATTTTTCCGCTTTGTAGCGATAATGGACCTCCCACAGAGAACTCCCCTCGGGAGTTCCCCGCGCTCAAAGTGTTAAAGGTGGTAGGTAAATCTACCGAGCGGTTTAGATGTTCTACTTTCTCTTTGGTTAAAATCCTGGCTTGTACCTGTGGGTTTTTTTGCAACTTATTTAAGTGTTAGGACGTCTACGCAGGCTTCCAGGCTCAGAAATATCAGTTGAAATGTACGACTAACTTTCGGTGAAGGAAATTATTATGATGACACCTACAATACCTACATACATCTGAGAACGATTTCAAATGTGTAATACACGGTGCTCGTGAGCATTACGAAAGATGTTAATGCTGAATTCCTGAGCATAGTTAGAGTATTTGAATAATGTTACATGAAATTTCCTGGATTCCGCTTGGTTCCAGAGATAATTAACCTTTTTCGAAATAAGTTTTTCGTCGTAACTCGTCATAAAACTTCTTTTTGATTACAATGCTACCATAATGTGTTCTAATATTACCACGCCTTTTACCTGACACCTGACAATCAAAAAATAACAATAGACTTGACAAAAAAAGGGCCCTAAAAATTATTTTAAAAAATTAATTTTATCAAATTGTTGTTATGATAAAAAATATTGGAAATGTTAAAAAGTATTCTAAAAGTCTGAAAAAATTTTTTTTTGTGGGATTTGACATGAGGTCTCATAATATTTTTTGTTTATTTTGATGTCTAGAATGCATAGTTAAAATCTATCGCAATGCTCGCGAGCACCGTGTATATGTAGTTAAAGTTGCCGACCCTCTTTGGGCCAGCGTGTGGATCAAAGCCCAATCCTTTTCATTCATAAGAACACAAAATTTTAAACAATATGGACATGTATAGGCCAGACCATTATAGGGTATTGTTATACCTATGAAATCCGCCTAAAGCCAAATTCAGTTTGGTATGTTAAATAGCATAGGAAATGTAGAACTTTAAACAATTATTTAATAATTGAATTTAAACTTTTGCGAGACATAATAACTGTCAAAGTGAATTTTCTGTAACGTTTGTTCTATAAAGTCATTTGGATCTGCAAATATCAAATTTCTGTACAGGTAAAATGTTTCTGGGAAGCAAATCCCTTGAACAAACTTTTTGGTCAATTTTACAGTTGCAACTGGGTTTGCCGTAAGTACGAGAAAAGAACACTAATTTCAAATTCCCCGTGTGTTTACATGACATGTTGATATTGTTGATGTGTGTGATGTTGCCTCAACTCTCGTGCCGATACCTATACGCAGCCGTGCTATGCGAATCTGTATCTTGTTATATAATTTCTGTCACCTATTTGATCCATTCGTGCCAGCTTTGGTGAATTTACCTATACCGTTTACTTTGTAGCCCTTTGGACGGATCTGCAAAAGTGAACTTTCTGTAACGTTTACTCTGTGAAACCATTTGGACGGATCTCCAAAAGTGAACTTTCTGTATCGATTACTCTGTGAAACCATTTGGACGGATCTCCAAAACTGAACTTTCTGTACAGTTTACTTTGTTAAACTATTTGGCCGTCCTAAAGTGAGCTCTGTTTGTTCTGTGGCCCCATTTGGCCGGATCACTAGTCGAGAGGAAAGCAAATAATCATGGAGATAATGAAAGCAGTAACCGTACTATGGGCTGCTACTGCGTTATTAACGCAGACTTACTTTCTATCCGGCTTTCTTGCACTAATACGGGGGGGATGGACATTATTTTTAACATGTTTTAAATTTAAACCATAATTAGTAATACAATATTTTTCTATTAAGATGTCGATGTAAGCCATTTTAATCGTGAATTGTACTAAACTGTATTACCTTTTTCATGTCATCTGCATTTCTTTGTAATTACTATAATTCTAAGCAAATATAAATATGACGGGCCGTGTGGTGACGGCAATAAGAATACATTTGTCATCACCCCAACTCCTCCTGCGGGTGTCGTAAGAGTCAACTAAGGGATTGAAGGTGTCACTGACCATTCTTAGATAAAAGATTGATGATGGGCAGCAGCGTCATTATAGTTGACACATTACTGTGATCGCCAATCCGCTTGCCCAGCGTGGCGATTATGGGTATTTACCTCCTAATGCGTATAGCATAGTTAATAGGAGAGGCCTACGTCCTGCAGTGGACTATCATTGGCTGATGATGATGATGATGATCTTACACAAATCGACCTAGTCCCGCGGTAAACTATACGCGTATAGCATAGTTAATAGGAGAGGCCCACGTCCAGCAGTGGACTACCATAGGCTGATGATGATGATGACGATCTTACACAAAACGATCTAGTCCCACGGTAAACTATACTCTTATAGCATAGTTAATAGGAGAGGCCTACGTCCTGCAGTGGACTATCATAGGCTGATGATGATGATGATGATCTTACACAAAACGACCTAGTCCCACGGTAAACTATACGCGTATAGCATAGTTAATAGGAGAGGCCTACGTCCTGCAGTGGACTATCATAGACTGATGATGATGATGATGATCTTACACAAAACGATCTAGTCCCACGGTAAACTATACGCGTATAGCATAGTTAATAGGAGAGGCCTACGTCCTGCAGTGGACTAATAATCGTTTGTCCCTTTCGGTCTTAACAATGTCTCCATAAGAGCAAAAGGGACAAACAATTATTAGCGGCTTGTTAAGTTAGCACACGTTTATGAATAAGGGGGTAAGTCCGCCTTAATAACGGTAGCGGCAGCTCATCGTACGGCTACCGCTTTCACTCTCTTCCGATTATTCCGCAGAATTAGATTTGGATAGAAGAAACAAGTTCATTCATTTGTATGGCGGCCGAGCGTGTCAGATTTTGTACTGAAGTTGTTACTTGCCTATGATTTTAAATATGTCTCAGGCGCTTGAGTATTCTTATTTTTTTGTGTTGTTGCAATTAATATTACTTAAGGAGGCATTATTAATGTTTTTGTTCACTTCAACTTACATTTGACGCCCGAAAGCTGCAAGCTGCGATTAAAGACGGACAACTCAGTAGATTTTACTGAGTTCATTTGACACGCTAAGTAGATACGTTTGCTTGATCTATGGTATATATGACATGTGTGGATTATTCACTTACACGTCAGAGTTGAACTGTAAGTTTTGTCTACATTATACTTAAGCCGCGTTTCTACGTGTTCTGAGCGAGCATTCGCTTGTTCGTGGGCTGACGAACGAACATTTTGCTATGTTAATTATTGTTTTCATCTGCCCAAGAACGAACGAATGCTAGCTCAGAACAGTAAGTGAAAACGCGGATTTACAGTTTCTCTTGACTTCTTTTTTTTCTTTTTTTAATTCTGTGTTTAAGTCATAGGTCCTCGCTTCCAATACGGGGGACCTACGACTCTGAATACTTTGTGTATTGTATTTGTATTTGTTAACCAATTGGAACCATGTCAAAATGGCGGGAATGGCACTACAACATATCAAATTGTAAGAAACTTTACTATACTTGCCGACATCCAAGAATGAACATTTGACAGCTTAGAAATAAGCCTTATAAATCTTATAATATATAATTATATGACATACAGACTACTGGAGAGATCGTGAGTCTTACCCTCATATTCATCATATTCATCATCATCATCATCAGCCTATGTTAGTCCACTGCTGGACGTAGGCCTCTCCTATTAACTATGCGTATAGACGCATTAGGAGGTAAATGACCATAATCGCCACGCTGGGCAAGCGGATTGGCGATCGCAGTAATGTGTCCACTATGATGACGCTGCTGCCCATCATCAATCTTGTAAAATGGTCAGTGACACTTCAATCCCTTAGTCGACTCTTACGGCACCCGCAGGAGGAGTTGTCACCCTCATATTAACAAGGATTAATTTATAACTGTCCAAAGTTCACTCCTAGAAATCGGCAACTATACTTATTATTTTGATAAGCATTTTGAGCGGCCCGAGGTGGCAATTGGCTGAGTGGTACATATCATATCAAAGGCATGTTTCTTAACTATAAACTTAGTGTTAAATATTTACAATATGAATGTTATAGGGTTCTCTGTTGACTTGGCTTAGCAGTAGTGGAATTCTCAAAAAAATTGTACATTTGGATCACGTCTTCGTCACGATCAATATCGAAATATTGATAAAAATTGGTAAGCTGGTAGAGTTTATGACGCTGAGCAAGATCCATCGCAATTCGCAATAATTATGTGCCAGAAAGTTTGGATATTTTTGAGCGCTCTCGAAGCTGCGATGGTGATTGCGACTACACAGCCACGATATCGATTTCACTCCGTTGACCCTCCATTTCAATATACTACTTCTATAAATATAGCATATTATCAAACTCCTACATTTCAATACCACTCCGAAATATATTGAAGTATCTATTTATTCTGCTCACTGACCCGGAACGTAGACCAGTCAGAGGAGACGTTGATTTTAATTTATAATTTTTTTTTATTAAGGTCAATTACAAAAAATGTGTGTATTAACACTTTCGTTGCGGACGAGTGCTACGCGCTACGCTCGTAGCCGATCCCGTGATTTTTCCACTTTGTAGCGAAAATGGATCTCCTACAAAGAGCTCCCCTCGGGAGTTCCACGCGCTCAAGGCTTTAATAAAAATAAAAATCACGATTGCATCCATTGTGTTATGAAAGTTAGTCATACTAATTATAGTGTGTACGTTGTCCAACAACCTTTTGCAGTAGAAAAGGCGTAATATTTAAAAATGTAGACGCTTATTGTTGATCACTCATAGAAAATTCGAATTTGTCGCCTTTTTTCGAATTTTAATTCGTAACACAAAAGTATGACGTTAAATTTTGTTTTCATTAAAGGCAATTAACTATATAATTATATGTTTTCTCAAACATGCAATTAAATATTGTTTTTACGTTTAAATAGACTCGGAAGTATCGCTTTAAGGGCGCAGTAACTCACTGGGATGGAAATAGAATTTCATAACACTTTTCAGGCCTAGGCCAGCAAAATAATATTTTTTGATTTCAACAACATTGTATTGTTTTTTGTATTTCTTTGTATGTTTGAGAAAAGCACTATAGATGCCTTGGCGTGAAAACGGATTCCCGGTCTCGTTACACCTATCCGTAAATACAAACTGTGCCGGAAATCCTCATTTTCCCGGCTTCTGATGTAATGTACTATTTTTGCAATCGACCTTTGGATTGCGGAAAAATTTTTTAGGTATGTTTCCGCTATCCAAAGGAACTTGCGGTGGAAAAGGTGGGAACTTATACTCTTCACAATAGGCGAAGATAGGTCCTAGGCGAAGATACGGGACCCGAGGTGCCATAGTGTCTTAAGACAGGAAACGACTGCGGGCGAAGCACCTTGTAAACTCCATCACCATCATCATCATTTCAGCCATAGGACATCAGTACATTGTCTCCGCTTGACAGTATTTTCTTACCCCAACGGCCATCGGTTCTACGAGATATGTGCCTTGCCCATTACCACGTGAGCTTGCTTACTCGATATGCTATGTCGACCCTGTCATCAAACTCATCATCATCATCATCATATCAACCCTCTCCCAAAGATTGCCACAATGATCGGTTCCGCGCTACCCACATACAGCGGACTCCTGCGTGGGCACCAGACCACCTCGTGGGAGCCCTACCCACGCTGCGCCTTCCGGTACGTAGCATTCACTCGAGAACCTTTCTGCCCCAACGGATGTCAGTTCTACGCACCCCTGTTCACTGATACTTCAGTTTGTTTCACTTGTAAACTCATTGTCAATTGTCACTTTATTATCATCCTCATCGTTTGGTATATCTAGGGAGAGATCTGGAATAGCCTGCAGGTATGTTCGTATTTATCACCAATATCTGTAGTCCGATCGTTATATATCTACTTGGCCCATCTTTGGGACATTGGGCACAGGGAGAAGATAACCGACAGTACAATAGTAATACCATTAAACTTTATCCGCCTCCGTAGCCTAGTCGCAGCCGTGTGGTGACGTCAGTAAGAATACATTTGTCACTACCCCAACTCCTCCTGCGGGTGTCGTAAGAGTCGACTAAGGGATTGAAGTGTCACTGACCACTATTTGACAAAAGAGTGATGATGGGCAGCAGTGTCATCATAGTGCATACATTACTGCGGTCGCCAATCCGCTTGCCCAGCGTGGTGATTATGGGCATTTACCCCCTAATGCGTTTATACGCATAGTTAATAGGAGAGATCTACGTCCAGCAGTGGACTACTGTAGGCATCAGCCTACAGATGCCGTAGCATAGCATCATCAGATGATGATGATGATGTAGCTTAGTTGATAGTGACCTTACGAAGCTGGAGGTTCCGAGTGGAATCCCGGCGAGGGCATTATCTGTGTATTTATTTATGAGAAATATCTATTACTTGGTCATTACTATCTACTATGTATTTAAGTATCTATATGTATCTATCTATTTATTATACGAGTATATCGATACCTTTGGGTTCAATTGTCGTAAAGGACAAAATGCAGGTTTTCAGGAGAAGCAAAAAACTAATTTTTTTTTAGAAAACTGTCAATAACTTTTTTGTTTTTTGACCTATATTTGTGACGTGTATATGAAAACAATGTAGATTGTTGGTATCTTTGACCTGGTGTGGCAATCGTAGTGATAAGCTAAACGGCTTAGAAGTTAGATGTTGTAAAGGACACGTCAAAATGCTATGTATGTCCTTTACACCCACGATTTTTTTGAGCAATTAGAGTCGATAGGGTCGTAAATGACGGTCTTAGATAATTTTCTTACAAAGGGGCGTAAATGAAGGCAGAATGGTACAAATAGCGACTGTTTCCCGCTGATTTTGCTCAAAACGCATTTAAAACATTTATTAAAACGTAGGAAATATGGCGAATGAAAGCCGGATTAGAGTTGTAGTATATTTTCTCTAAATATTTAGTCATAACAAAGAACTAGACAACTTATAAGTATGGAAACACTGTTTGCTTCAAAACTATCTAACATGTTTACAACAATTTTAAACTTATTGTTAGTGCTGCGCTGTCTCAATAGTAATTTAAACGTATAAGCTATTACTTCTAGCAGGGGAACACTTTCGTAGTTAAGTGTTATCATCAGCCTATATCATTCCATTGCTGAACAACGGCCTTTCCTTAGCCTATGCGTATGAACGCAATAGGAGGCAAATGCCCATAGCCGCCACGTTGGGCAAATGGGTTGGCGATCGCAGTACTGTGTCCACTATCATGATGCTTCTCCCCATCATCAATCTTCGATAAATAAATGGTCAGTGACACTTAAAACCCTTAGCCAACACTTACCACTGAATAGTTGGGGTGGTGACAAATGTATTCTTACTACCGTCATCACACGGCAACGTGGCACGGTTTCGTAATAGTATATGTAAACAACAAACACTAGGTAATGGTAATAGGAAAGTTTAACAAGCAACTGTCCAAGTAGTTCATGCTTATGGGATGTGACACAGGTAGTAATTGTAAGACTTTACAATAAGGAATAAAACTAGGAATACCTATGGGTTAAGTTCCCCGGTACTGAAGGCACAGAATGTACCTATTTCTAGAATTTAACTCCCAGATACGACTATAATGTCTTCAGATATTATTTTATTCCAACTTATTTCTACTGAAGGTTCAGAATTACCGTCACATAATATATATTATATGTATAAACTAGGTACTTGGACAGTGGCTGATTACAGTTTACTGATTACCTTTAGTGTATTTTATTTACATAAATAATGACTATTAATATATTTCCCATACATTTGTTTGTATGTGTACAAACAAATTTATGGTAATAAACAACAACAAAAATGATTTCGGTCCTTTACCACCCGGATCATTCAATAGTAATTGTATAAGAAATATAAGAATTAATTTTTCGTGCCGGTCGTAAAGGACGACGAAGAAAAAAATTGTTCTTTAAGCCCAAGTTGGCCATAGAAATACATAAAGTAATCGTAAAAAGTAAGGGCGTAAAGGACAACACATAACGTATTAGGTCACTTACGACACTATTTTTATTTGTACATTTCCTTTACGACACAGACAATTATTTATAATTAATGACTTGATATTTACGCCCCATTCGCTAAGCTATTTTTGCAAGTCCATAGTAGAAAATCTTGGTCGTAAAGGCAACTTTTTAAGAGATATCGAAACTTTAACTATACAGATCGATAGCGCTTGAAATTCTGAACAAAACTGTATATATAACTCATTTTCGCCAAAATGTCCTTTACGACAATTGAACCCAAAGGTATCGATATGTACATCGGCGCCTGGTACCCACTTCACAAATCTTAATTGAGTTTACCGTGGGTCTAGGCCGATTTATGTAAGATTTCCTAAGTTATTTATTTATTTTTATTTTTTTCTTTTTATTACATAAAAAGCGTTACAAGGTATAACATAAGGTGACGTTAAACCCTGTTTGGGTTTGTATCGTACACCTGGAATTTATTTATTAATACCTAAAAATAAATGATAAGTGTTGAAAGTTGCAAAAAAAGACCTTGACGGTCAACCAAGTTATTAACACTACACTTAATTCTGTATACAAATTTTATGTATGTGTAAGGCGAATACCTTGGTTGACTGATATTCTGTACTTACTGTTATTAAACTACCCACTGTGCCACCAACTTAGTGGGTGTGACGGGTTGTACGAGAAGTAATATCATTCCGAGGACATTTTATTAAAACAAGGGATTTATGGGACCCGTCTGATGGGACATTTGTTATGCCCTTTGTTCTACAAGTTAAGAAAAAATGCTGAAAGCCTTCTGTAAAGGCTTTTCAATGTCTACGCCATTAAAATGGGTTTGCAATTTTTTTTATTTCTTAAGTTTGTATTTAAATATAACGAGTTTTTTTGTATTGGAATCTAGCAGACTGATAATTTTTTTTTATTTGTCAAAGTCAAATGATTCTTTATTCAAATTGGAATAACATCAAACTCTTTTGAATGGTCTAAGTTAAATAAAATTAAAACTACTTCCGGTTCTGACCCTACACCCGATCCCGATCCCGAGAAGAACCGGTAAGAAACTTGGCGAGACTTTTTTTTCTCAAATAATCATGGTATATACATCGTACAACTTACATACATAAAAAAACGAATATATAAAATTTATAATTTTTAATTATTATTTTTTTTGCATGTTAGTAAAATACAATATTAAGACGAGGCATGTGCTACGCGCTACGAGGGTCTACGCCGTAGCGCTTATCACTACGACACCAAAAAATGCGTTCTAGACCCTCGTAGACTCTCATAGAATTGATCACTATTATTTATAATAACACTTTCATTGCCAACGAGTGCTACGCGCTACGCTCATAGCCGATCCCGTGATTTTCGATTTTCCGCTTTATAGCGAGAATGGACCTCCCACAGAGAACTCCCCTAGGGAGTTCCCGGCGTTCAATGTGATATTCTACGAAACCAAAAAAAAATTCGTTTAGCTGGCTGTTGCAACATTATTATTAATAAAAAAAAAACATTGCTGTCTTGTCGAGACTTCAGGCACATAAATGAAAATATTGAAATACCTAGCAGGGTGTTCAGCCAAGTTGTCAATCGCAAACGCTTAATCGTCAATCATAACCGAAAGGCAGCTCACTGTCTTTGTCGCACTAATAAGAAAGAGTGACAGAGGGAAAACTACGATACGCTACTAAGCGTTAGCGATTGGCAACTTAGCTAAGCATCCAGGTGGCTTATGATGGTCAAGCGTTTACCGTTTATCGTGCTGCTTTTTTTTCGCACTTGCATACTTATTAAAATCTGACGTCAACAACGACAAACGATTTAAGTACGAGACCATCATAAACCTACAATGTAGGAACACCATTAGATAACTCCCTCGAGAAATACTGAGAACTTTCCGATAATGCTCCGTCCATTATTGATCAACTTTTCTTATAAGAACATAAAGAGTAAAGTTAACTTAAAAGACATAAAACTTCAGTCGTTTTAACTGCAGAGCTTTTAAAGTCCATACTTCAGATTACTTTTAATAATATATTGAGTTCGATTTTAAATAATACAGCAAAGGACTATGCGTCAAAATGGACCAAAAACCAACAGAGCTGGGAGTAGTGTCATTAAAAAGGTCTGCTTATGTACTTCATTGCATTTTATAGGTGCAAAGTTTAATTCCATTGGATAATTTTATATGAGTAAGGCGTACCGCGTACTCTCTAAGTAAATCGCCGTCGTCCAGACATCATTCATCACAGTATTTACTCTGACTAAAATACAAATATCTCAATTTCGCAATGGAATTAAACATAGTGCCCACAGAATAAAATGAAATAAATATAAATACCTATTTGATGACACCACTTTTAGCTCTGTTGGTTTTTGGTCCACCCTCCATACAAATCTGCCCATAGTCATTTTATACTGTTTTGAAAACTCTCTAAATTGTAAGGTAGTAGTCAAATGTACTGTACTGTAGAGTAACTGACTGCGAATACATCGAGAAACACCAAGAGAAAATTTGTCAAAATTTTTATCAGGAGCATAGCGCTATATGGTTGTGAAGCGTGGACGATGAAGCAAAAAGATAAAGAACTTCTGGAAGCCTTTGAAATGTGGTATAGTTCGGGAAATATTATTTGACCGACTCTTATCTTACTTACGACCTTTTGTTTTGCATCATTAACAATAGTAAAGCGCTAGACTGCTGATTGTCTAATAAGTGTTAATACAAAACAAAAGGTCGTAAGATAACAGTTGCTCAAATAATATTTCCCGAACTATACTAGCGGAGAGTGCCTATCATCAATCTTCTATCAACGAATGGTTAATGACACTCCAATCCCTTAGTTGTCTCTTACGACACCCACGGAAGGGTTGGGGTGGTGACAAATGTATTCCTACTGCCATCACCACATAATATATAATATTCAAAAGAACATTGAAAGTCTACTCCGACTCAACCCAACTCAAGCCTCTAGGAATAGTACATGTCAATATTCTTTGATTGTACTTACGTCACGAATTATAAACAAAACTCCTAGAATAGTCTATTAGAGCCTAAATGAGATGACCGCCATTTTGAATTTCCCAACTGAAGTCTAAAGTTTACATATTAGAGGTAATCGTTAGAAACAGAGTAGATTTAAATAAAGTATTCCATTTTTAAGGAATTGATTGTGGCCAATGCGAGAATTATACTGCGTCGTTCACCGAATCAAAGTACGAGGTTGTCAGGTAACTGACAATATTTGCATGCAGGGAACGACCAAGTGTAATTGCCGCTTAATTATAGAGCTCCAGTTATTTGATCTGTTCATGCTCATAAATATATTATACAATTCTACTATTCAACGCATTATTTTAATTTGTTCAAATCACAAAGAGATTCACTAACAATCATCACTTTCATTGCCAACGAGTCCTACGTGCTACACTCGTAGCCAATCCCGTGATTTTTCCGCTTTGTAGCAAAAATGGACCTCCCACAGAGAACTCCCCTTGGGAGTTCCCGACGCTCCATGTGATAAAAAAGTACGTAACAGAAAGATGATATTATTACTGCAAAAATACGTATTACATAACCGATATAACAAAGTTTGTAATATAAATATTTAATATTGTTACGCCGATGGCATGATAAAAACTACAAATATGATTTTAGACACGTTAGAAGCGTTTTCAGCAGGCTGAAATGCGTTTTCAGGCCGTTTCAGAAGGTCCTCTTTCACATACTACAAAATCAAATATTCATCCCAGATACCGTCGTTTTCAGGCGCCTGAAACATGTTTTCAGGCCGTTTCAGGATACCCTCTATCCGATGGCGCAATAACCTGAAAACCCGTTTTCAGGCGTTTTCAGGACCCCTTTCGGGCCTCTCAAGTACAAATCGGTATATAGCTAAATTTCCCATATGAGTGAAAGAGAAAGCATAGATAGAGACAGCATGAGAGAATGTTCTGGAAGGATGTGAATGAGACAGCTATAGAGAGAACATTCTGGACGGGTGTGAAAGAGAAACCTGTAGAAAGAGACAGCGATACTCTAGAATGTTCGCGCACCTAACTCGGGAACTTTCTAGAGTCGAATCTTCTCGTACTTTGTAGATTTGAGTGGCTGGTATAAATACACAGCATGACCCGGCCGAGGAGTAGTTTCAATTGAGACAGCGAAGAGACAACATCATTGGTGTTTGTTCCTTTAATTAGTAATTAAAGTGTCAGTTTTAATTAGTGGCTTATTTATACATTTTCTATAGAAAACCCACCCCACGAACGTAACAATATTATAGGGGATTGCTGGTTTCGTATCCCAATCCAGTGTCACTTACGCTCGGCTGCTTAAAATGTCTTAGCCTGCCTTACTTTTAGTCATTGTAGTAACTTAATAATGTTTTTAATAGTTCGATGTGAAAGAAAACAAGCTGTGCTCTGTGTGCTTACCGACGCTTTATTAACACGAATGTACTTTCTATCCATCCCGCTCGTACTCGAATATAGGTGCGAGTGAGCCGGATACAAAGTAAGTCCACGTTAATAACGAGGCAACAGCTAATGGTACAGCTACTGTTATATATGTACAAGTGATTACATTTTCTTTGCCATTTTTACACAACAAAGAAGGAGGTTCTCAACTTTATACACTTTTATTTTAAAGACAAACGGATCTTAATCGCGTAAACTTACGTTACATCCGTGGTGTTAGCCTGCGACCACGGGTGTACGTCATGCCCGAAACGTTAGGAAATAATTAAACGTAAGTTTACGCGATTTAGACCCGTTTGTCTTTAAAGTATGAGTGATAATCGTAAAAGCTTAAGTCACTTTATACAGTTTTTTTATAATTATGTTTGTTATTCGATATCTTCGAGAATCCTGAACCGATTTAAATCTTTCACCTAGTCGGTGTCTGGTGATGGGATCTTGGAGAGATCGGTTTTAATTTGTGATCATTAAAAAAAAAACTGTTTATTTCAATCAATATTAGTTACATTTTTTACCTTATAACCTAGACCTTAATCTTATAATTAAAGATTTTTAGCGTGGTCTCGGTTACATAGCATTTCGACGATAGACCGTTATTGCTGTTACTACTGGAAGTAGGTTACGGTCATCTTCTCTATACTATGTTACAAACCTTGCTGCTTACGTCGTTTCAAGACCGAGACGTAATGTCATTAATTAACTGCTGAGACTTTGTAAGTTTTCAGGGTAAAAACTTCACTCTCATTGGAGGCAAAAAAGGATATTTAATCAACGAAATTGTTGCTAGTTTGAAAGTTTAGGGAAAGCCTTAGTAATTATTATAGCCCACCGAACGAAGACCAAAAGTTCCCTATCGGGGGAAAAAACTCGTGTATAAGCGAATTTTGGCATAGTTGTAGGGAATAGTGTTTTAAACCACATACTAAAAGTACTGGTGGTTAGGGGTGGAGCTAACGGGGGGAGGGGGGTGTAAAGGTCCTTATTTTTAATTTTTCGTAAATAACTCGTAAACCGTGGCTTATAGCAAAAAACGTTCTAGTACATAAGTAATCTACATAAAATTCTCTACAAAAAAGATACATGCATGTTTCCTCTGGGATCAACGTGTGATGAGATAAGAAGGCACGAAGATGGACACTAAAGAAATAAACACATTTGTTTAAGTAGGTATGGCACATACAGAATGCTCGCGAGCATTCCAAAACATTTTAATGCTCAATTCCTGACCATATTTAGAATCTTTAATGTAATAATGTTACATAAAATTTCCTGGATTCAGCTTGGTTTCAGAGATAATCAAGCTTTTTTCGAAATAAGTTTTTTGACGTAACTCGTCATAAAACTTTTTTTTGATTACAATGCTACCACAGTGTGTTTTAATATTACCACACCTTTTGCCTGGCAATCAAAAAATCTGAATAAGCTTGACGAAATAACCTGTCCCTAAAAAAAATATTAAAATAAATGATTTTAACAAATTGTTGTTATGATAAAAAGTACTGGAAATGTTAAAAAGTATGCAAAAAGTCTAAAAAAAACGAAAAAAAAAATTTTTTTTTGGTGGTATTTCACATTAGGTCTCATAATAATTTTTGTTTGTTTTAATGTCTAGAATGCATAGTTAAAATCTTTTGACGATGATCATGAGATTATTTTAGGTTTAGAAGATAATTAGGAATTTTATTTATACAAATAAGGGCGCGCCCGGGCGCGAGCATTCCAAAATATTTTAAGTACGCATTCTAGATATCAAAATAAACAAAAATGATTATGAGACCTAATGTCAAATACCACCAAAAAAAAATTTTTTTTTCTCTTTTATTTTAGACTTTTTGAATACTTTTTGACATTTCCATTACTTTTTACTATAACAACAATTTGTAAAAATTATTTATTTTAATATTTTTTTTAGGGACTGGTTATTTAGTCAGGTTTATTCCAATTTTTTGATTGCCAGGCAAAAGGTGTGGTAATACTAAAACATATTATGGTAGCATTGTAATAAAAAAAAAGTTTTATGACGAGTTACTTCGAAAAACTTATTTCGAAAAAAAGGTTGATTATCTCTGAAACCAAGCTGAATCCAGGAAATTTTATATAACATTAAAGACTCTAAATATGGTCAGAAATTGAGTATTAAAATGTTTTGGAATGCTCGCGAGCATTCTGTATGTGGCATACCTACTTAAACAAATGTGTTTATTTCTTTAGTGTCCATCTTCGTGCTTTCTTATCTCATCACACATTGATCCCAGAGGAAACATGCGTACACCTTTTTTGTAGAGAATTTTATGTAGATTACTTATGTACTAGAACGTTTTTTGCTATAAGCCACGTGTTTAGATGAAGATCTAAATGAAACTCCTACTATTCTCCGAATAGCAATACTCCGAAGAGGTCAAGTTGCAGTTCCTTTTTCACATGTACATATTTCTAATTTCAATTGTTCGTTGTCATAATTTTTACTGTCAATATTCATTGTAAAGGCATAAGATTAAACATCGTTTTTATTATATATTTGGAGTTTCAAGATATAAACCTATTATTCCCGTAAACATGGTCCATAGCGAACCGGATAATAATAAAGGAACCAGTGATTATTGAGGGACCGAAAGGGAACAACCGTAAAGTATCATCTTCACTGCGGATATCATTACGGCTGCCGAGCCCTGCTGAAGAATCTCCAGGACGTCGGAATCCGCCAGTGTTGAGTGTGCGAGGAGTCATTATTAGGGCCAGCACTCTCAGTTAAGGTATTTTATAGGTAGGGTTTATAAAACTCCAGGTACGTGAATATTGTTTTATTGTGAATATTCAAAAGTGCGTAGGTATATTACATTCATTTCTTGTTTAAATTCAAGGTCTACGCACACCAGCTTCCCAAAATGATTGATGAAAAGGATTTGATTCGAAAAAGAGGCAGTTATAAAGGTCAACTCACATTATTCTCAACGTACCTAGGCAAATTGAAGGAGTCGTCTCTTACTCAAGCCGAAGCCAATCAATTGCAGCTGCGCACAGGTAAGATAGAGTCGTTGTATGAGCTCTACGATAATGTGCAAACACAGTTAGAATGTAGCGCTGAAAATTTAGATGTACATTTGGCAGACCGCGATGAGTTCCAAAACAACTATTTTTCTGTACTCTCGCAGGCCCAGGAGATACTCAATAATTTTAACAAAAAACGTGACGAATTTGAGTCTTGTAGTAATCGTGGGTCGCGAAGTGGTGCAGGGAATCACAAACTCGTTAAGCTGCCGACTATTCACCTACCAAAGTTTCAGGGCTCATACGAAGGTTGGCTAGGATTCCGGGACACCTTTACAAGTCTAATTCATTCCAACGATGACATCGATGACATTAATAAATTTCATTACTTGCGAGCATCGTTGGAGGGATCTGCGGCCTTAGTAATTCAATCTGTCGAGTTTTCTGAGACCAATTACGAAGTAGCATGGACACTCTTGTGTGAACGGTATGACAATAAAAGATTACTGTTGCAAAATCACGTGTCGGCATTATTTAACATTGAGCCGATCACAAAAGAGTCGTCTGTGCACTTAAAACGCCTCATGGATCAAGTTAACAAAAATTTGAGATGCTTAGAGTCACTAGGCGAGCCTGTTAAGCATTGGGATACGCTGTTAATTCACATTATTAGCAAAAAGTTAGATAGTGTAACATTTCGTGAATGGGAAGAACACAAAGGAAGCTTAGATAAAAATACACCTATTTCATTTGATAATTTTATCAATTTTATGCGTAATCGTGCAGACTTAATTGAAACTTTGGAGTTATCGAGCGCCTCAGGCGCCGGTCAATCGAGTCAGCCGGCTAAAATCGCGTCGAAACATAGGACTTTGCTTTCTACACAAACCGCCAAACAATGTGTTACTTCCACGGCTAAGCCGTGTCCGAAATGTAGTGGTGAACACACTTTAAACAACTGCGCTCAGTTTCTTGCCTTAAGTAATGACGAGCGACTTAAATTGTTGCCGACTTATAAGGTATGCTTCAACTGTTTCCGTGGCGGTCACTATGCAAACCAGTGCAAGAAACCAGGGTGTAAGTTATGTAAGCGTAAACACAATTCGCTTATTCATATCGCAGATCATAACCTAAATGCAGGATCAAGTTCGTGTGAGCGGTCCGGAGCGCAGGCAGGCACTTCATCGACGCAGGTGGCGTCGGGGGTGGAGCGCGCGCCCATTACTACGTTAGCAGCCAGCATGAGTACAGCATCAGCGTCTCAATCGTGCGAACCTGAGCAAGACGTCGTGCTACTAGCAACTGCACTTATTAAAGTATATGATAACAATAACCGTGAATTTATTGTAAAAGCAGTGCTAGATAATTGCAGCGCAACAAGTCTTATAACTGAGAAGTTGTGTCGTCAGTTAAATTTAGATGCTAATCAGGTAGATAAGTCGATTATAGGAGTGAACAAGTTGACGACGCCTGTAGGTAAACTATGTCAAGTACCGATTAAGTCGTTAGATGATACCTACTCCACTCGTCTACTGTGTTGTGTGCTGCCATCTATAACGGATCCTACACCTTATAATCAGATTGACTCTCACAACTTGTCACGATTAAACATTCCGACTGATTTGCGTTTGGCTGATCCTAACTTTCACACCCCATCTGAAATTGATATTTTGATTGGAGGTGATTTATTTTGGGCATTGCTAGGATCACAGAAAATTGAGTTAGGTGATGAACGAACTGTTCTATGTGAAACCAGATTAGGATACATAGTAGCTGGTCCGATGATGAGCGGCCATGCGTCAACTTCGTCGCAACCTATTAAATGTCATTTTACTAATGTCATTTCTAACTCTAATGCCAACTTGATAAATGATGAAATTCAAACTCAACTGACACGGTTTTGGCAGCTTGAAGAGGTCTGTAATAAAGACGCTCATTATTCTCCTGAGGAGAAGTCGTGCGAGAAGCATTTCACCGAAACTGTCACTAGGTTGGAAAATGGCAAATTTTGCGTGCGGTTACCGCTGAAGGAGGATCCTAGCGTCCTAGGAAATTCTTTTAACCGCGCTAAACAGTGCTTTTTATCACTAGAACGTAGATTCGATTTACGTCCTAATTTTAGAGACATGTATAAAGAGTTTATGGCAGAATACGAGTCACTTGGTCATATGAGTGAGTGCAAAGAGTCTAGAGTAGAGCAGAAAGCGTACTACATCAGTCATCATGGAATTTTAAGGGAAAGCACCACTACAAGATTAAGGGCAGTTTTCAATGCTAGTGCTCCTACCAGCTCTGGGGTATCTCTGAACAACATTCAGATGGTAGGGCCCACTGTACAGGACGACCTTTTATCTATACTGCTTCGATTCAGGCAACACAAGTACATTCTTTCTGCGGACGTAGAAAAAATGTACAGGCAAATAGTAGTTCATCCTGATGACAGATATTTGCAGCGCATTCTGTGGCGTGATGATCCGTCAAAACCTTTGAAGATCTTCGAGTTGAACACCGTTACATACGGAACTGCCAGTGCACCCTTTTTGGCAACTCGGTGTTTAAAACCTTCTCTGCTTTGCCTTAAGGTTGACTGGTAGAGAATGCCCTTGGCATTAAGTTCGCCTTTTGTACTTTAAGATTTTCTTTTGTGCAATAAAGTTTAAATAAATAAATAAATAAATAAAACAGTTGGGTCTTGAGTGTGAGGATGAAGTCGTTTGCGAGATCATCATTCACGACTTTTACGTCGATGATCTGCTCACTGGCGGGGATGATTTGCAAGAATTGCGTTTGATTAAAAGCAAGGTTACGTCTACTCTATCATCAGCGGGTATGAATTTAAGAAAATGGAAATCAAATGTACCCCAACTTATGGCTGACTCTGATACGTCTCAATTAAATTTAAATATTGGCACTGAACCAAGTAAAACCTTGGGACTCAGCTGGCATCCAGGGTCTGATGAATTGTGTTTCCCGGTTGGTAAATGTTCACTTGTCGGAAACACTAAACGAGATTTGTTATCAGCAGTGGCATAAATATTTGACCCTACTGGTATGCTGGCTCCTTGTGTCATTCGCATGAAGATGTTGTTGCAAAGCTTATGGCTACTGAAACTCTCATGGGATCAGAAGTTAACTCCTGACATAACTAAGCTTTGGGAAGATATTGCCCTCGATCTACCTTGTCTCAATGATATTCGCATTTCACGGTTAGTTTTATGTGATTCATATAAGGAAGTTGAATGTCATATATTCACAGATGCATCCGAGCGGGCGTATGGCGCTTGCTTATATTTGAGGAGCATCAATGAGAAAGGGGACGTAGTGGTTAAGCTACTATTAGCTAAGAGTCGTGTGGCCCCAATTAATAAGCCGACGACTATCCCACGGCTTGAACTTTCTGGTGCGTTAGCCGGAGTACGATTATATGAAAAGGTAGTTGACTCGCTTAGAATTACTTTTACGAGTGTCACTTTTTGGACCGATTCCACAATTGTGCTAGGTTGGTTGCGAATGTTACCTAGTAAGTTACAACCCTTTGTTCGCAATCGTGTAGCGGAAATATTAGAAAAGACCGGAAACTCTACATGGCGGCATGTGCCAACACATGACAACCCTGCTGATCACGTTTCTAGTGGGGTATCTGCCAGAGTTCTTAAGTCTCTAGATATTTGGTGGTCTGGTCCTACATTCTTAAAAAAGGATAAGACGCAATGGCCGGCAAGTCCGGTAGTAGGGCAGGTGTTACCTGAAACTCGGCCTGAAGTTGTACTTCACGCGAGTGTTACGAACAATCGAGATGTATACGGTGACGATTTCATCGATTTCTCTCGGTTTTCTAATTTATCACGGCTTATTCGAACCGTCGCGTATATTATGCGCTTTATGAGTTTGTGTAGAAAGCAAATTACTTCAACAACTTACTTAAGTGATTGCGATTTGAGATCCGCATTAACTATAGTTATTAGGGTCTCTCAAACGGAATCATTTCCAGAATATAATATATTGTTGAGCAGTCAGTTTCTTCCAAAGAAAAGCCCTTTGCTTAAATTTAACGTATTCTTGGATGACAAGAAAATAATGCGTGTAGGAGGTCGAATCGATAACTCTAACTTTTCATTTGAGAAAAAGCATCCGATTGTGATTCATGCTAAACACCGATTCACGAAGTTATTGTTTGAATCTGAGCACAAGAGGTTAATGCATGCAGGCCCGCAATCACTATTATCATCTATTAAAGATGAATATTGGCCAATCGGTGGGACTAACTTAGCGAAATCGTGTTTTCAAAAATGTCTTAAATGTGTTCGTATGAAAGGACAGATTATCGCGCCGTTGATGGGCAACCTGCCAGCGTCACGTCTTAATCCAGGTATGCCATTTAAGACTGTTGGTGTCGATTATGCTGGCCCTCTGACTTCTGCCAGTCGTCAAGGGCGTGGATGTAGACTTGTAAAGGTGTACATAGCAATTTTCGTATGTTTCACCACCAAAGCAGTGCACCTGGAGTTAGTTGGTGACTTAACCAGTGACTGTTACTTGGCAGCGTTACGTCGTTTTGTATCTCGTAGAGGTCTGCCATCAGACATTTATTCTGATAACGGCACATCATTTGTGGGTGCGTACAATGAGCTATCTAAATTCTTGAAGGGCAACTGCAATTCACTGGCAGAGACTGCAGCTCAGGAAACAATTAACTTTCATTTCATTCCGGCATATTCTCCACATTCAGGGGGACTTTGGGAAGCTGGGGTAAAGTCGACCAAATTTCATTTAAAAAGAGTGCTGGGAGATTGTAATTTAACGTATGAGTTACTCAACACTGTGCTGGTACAGATCGAAGGGATCTTAAACTCTCGGCCGCTTACTCCTATGTCGTCAGATCCGCAAGACCTGCTGCCGCTCACTCCGGGTCATTTTCTGATTGGGCGTCCCCTAACCTCATTACCAGTTAAAGACATCAGGGAGCATAAATTCAATAACCTCAGTCATTACCAACGCATTGAGCAATTACGGCAGCATTTTTGGAGCAGATGGAATAAAGAATACGTCTCTGAGCTCCAAGTCAGAACGAAATGGCGGACGAACTGTGAGGTACTACGGGTGGACACCTTGGTACTCATCAAGGAGGACAACTTACCGCCATTGAAGTGGAAATTGGGTCGAGTCATCGCTATTCATCCTGGAAGCGACGGAATTGCTAGAGTAGCAGATATAAGGACTGCCGGAGGACTAATACGTAGGTCCTTCAGTAAAATTTGCCCACTCCCGGTGGCAACAAGCGAGTCTGGTTGAAAGGCTAGCTTTCAACGCCCGGGGGCATGTTTAGATGAAGATCTAAATGAAACTCCTACTATTCTCCGAATAGCAATACTCCGAAGAGGTCAAGTTGCAGTTCCTTTTTCACATGTACATATTTCTAATTTCAATTGTTCGTTGTCATAATTTTTACTGTCAATATTCATTGTAAAGGCATAAGATTAAACATCGTTTTTATTATATATTTGGAGTTTCAAGATATAAACCTATTATTCCCGTAAACACCACGGTTTACGAGTTATTTACGAAAAATTAAAAATAAGGACTTTTACACCCCCCTCCCCCCGTTAGCTCCACCCCTAACCACCAGTACTTCTAGTATGTGGTTTAAAACACTATTCCCTACAACTATGCCAAAATTCGCTTATACACGAGTTTTTTCCTCTGAGTTTCCTTCGTTTAGTGTACTATTATAAAATACGGCAGCTTTACATTAGGGCGGTCCTTATTTTTGCAATTTTGTAGGATGTTCGAACCAACAAAAGAGCTCTTTGCCCTGCCGATTGCAACTTTCTATGGGACACTCTCTTATTTTGTTTTTTTTTTTCCATTATTATAAACAAATATTAGGGGTTGCTACCGAAGTACGAATTTCAAGAAAGGCAAAATCATTAGTCGTTTTTTTATTACTTTGGTAGCGATCCCTAATTTTTACAAAATTGCAAAAATAAGGACCACCCTACTTTACAAACATACAGGGTGTAAATGAGTCAATCGCATAAATATTTACATAGTTAAGGGCCTAAAAAAAAATCACGACTGTGTCCATTGTGTTACGAATGTTAGTTATATAAATTACATCATATACTCTGTCTAACAAGTTTTGGCAGTAGAAAAAGCAGCAAATTTATTGAATAAAGTCGCGCCTTGCTAAACTGGATGCTTAGCCAAGTTGCCAATCGCTTGCGCTTAGTAGCGTATCGTAGTTTTCCCTCTCTGTTACTCTTTCATATCAGTGCGACAAAGACAGGTAGCTGTCTGTCTCTGTATGACGACAAATTTTGTGTCCAATAAAGCCCTTTGACTATGTAATTTTTTTAATCAACCCTTAAATCGAATACGCTCAAATTTCATGACTGGTGTTAGTATAGGACATAATAAATATAGTAAAAAAATACGTGTACTAAATTGGCCCGCAATGAAATACAACTAGCAATGTACCGAGGAGAAGTCTCATAAATTGCGAAACTTCTGTACAGAATGTTCTCAGCAATTAAAATAATTTTAGCAATTCCAAAACCGTGTATACACAAGCCATTTAACACTTTCATTGCGGACGAGTGCTACGCGCTACGCTCGTAGCCGATCCCGAGATTTTTCCGATGTAGCGAAAATGGACCTCCCACAGAGAACTCCCCTCGGGAGTTCCCCGCGCTCAAAGTGTTAAGGTATATTTTATGCCTTTTTTACTAAATTTTGAAATACAATATTGTTCACAACACTTTTTTTAAGTTCTCATGGAAAAATTTTCAATGAGAACTTACTTTTAAATTCTCATGAAAATGTTCGGAGTATTCCGAGTATATTTCTACAATTTTGAGAATGTTGATTCTTAAATACAACCTGCGACCATATATAACATGGATGGACGACTAACGCCAGCTCAAACTGACCCCAAAAGCAATTGTTCAATTATACCAAGATGGGCAATTGGGCATGACATAGCGTTTTTCGTAACACCGCACCGCGCATATTTCGGCGCAAAATCTTTGACAAATGTTTATAGAAAACAGCCAATCATAACATTCATAACTTTGATGGACCAATCACAACTATTTTAAAATGGCGGTTTAAGTTTTTATAGGTCGATATTAAAATTCACACAGTGTGGGTGACACTTGTCTACTAAAATTCAGGACCGTTTTTGATAGGTAATATAGTATGGTGTGCGGCTTCATGTTTTATTTGTTCGTAGAATACAACACACTCGAGTAAAACGTTAATTGACAGGGCCACTTCAATAATCGTATTAGATGGCCACGCGGTATCATCAAACGCATTAGGCATTGAATGCCTATGCTCAAGATTTAAGCAAGGTGACATTCTAAAAGAGAATTCCACTAACGTTTTTACTACCAAGTATTATTAGAAGTAATAAAGCGACCAATAAATGAGATTATCGCGCATTATCGATAGACTCCATTTGGATTGAGTACGGTCAGCAGGCGAGGTATTCAAGACGTCATAAAAAAGAGGTAGCTGTCTGTAGTTTTAGGTATTTAAATAAATAAATAAACTTAATAGTATTTTACACAATTATGTTATAGCGGAGGGCTTTTTAGTTGAGTTTGAGTGGCCTAAGTAAGGTAAGAGATTGAAAGGATTGATTATATCACAATTTCATTGTATACAAAACTTTTTCTACTAATCAATAAAAATAAGTATGTAAAGAAGTTTAAATAAGGAAATAAATACGCCGAAAGCGTATGCACGAAGTGTATATAAGCAGATTTAAATTAGGGTTGTTTAAATATCGATCTGTGAATTAGCCTTTTTAGCCTACCAGTGGTTTCGAAGAGGTAAGTAATTTAGGCGCAGGACCGGTCATTGAGGCAATCTTTGGGGGAGCCCTATGTTCAGCAGTCTTTCCGCAGTCTTTCCGCAGATATGATGATGATGAAGTAATTTACAGTATTACCTAATAATTCAAAGTAAAAAAAAACGAATACAGAACAGTAAGGTAGGTAAGTAAGACCTACAATTCCACCGATGAATAGGTACCATTAAATGTGAGATCGAATTCAGTAAATATTTATTTCAATAAATATATTCTTCGGGGGTCGAAGTTGGTAGATACCTACATAACTATTCTGTATTAGTTTTCTATTTTGATATCAGTAGGTAATACCTACTGTCCACCTTAAAATTATGACGCTAAATACCCTCCTGTACATTTTTTTGCAATGGACTCTAAACACGTTTGTTTTTGTACCGTGTGACGTGACCATCTGACGAAGAAACCTTTGGCAGGAGAAAAACGCGTCATATTTAAAATGTTGATCGTTTATAGAAAATTTTAATTAGTCGCCTTTTTTCACCGTAACATAAAAATCGACGTTAATTTTGTGTTCATTAAAGACCCCTTTTTTGCAATCGACACCATACGCATTTGTTTTTGACGTGACCATCTGACGTATAAACCAGGCACGTAATCAATAATTAATCATTTTTAGGGTTTATAAGAATAAAAAGACAAGCTAATGTCTAAAGCTCACCTCAGGGTTGACAGTAGGCGGCATGACAATCTTCTTCTGCGCCGGCGACCGCAGCACCACATTTTCGTCCCTAATAATAATCTGCTCGTTCAGCAGCTTCTTCTTACACTCCTGCATCTGTATGTTATCCTTGTCTCTCCTCGACAACACTGATTCAGACGACGCATGCTTTGATGAACACACTGACGTGTTTTTGCTTGACAGCTTCAAGCTGTCTATCGATGTTGTCATTTTGGAGTCTTTGCCGTTCGATGACGCCATTTTGACACTGATGGGTTTGGTAAAGGTTTGTAAGGTATTTGAGCGAATACAAAAAAATGTATTAAAGAAGAAATAATTTCAAAACAACAATCATGTGATTTTAGAGACTCGTTTTTTTTTATGTGACGAAGTTAGACAACTGCCAACTGCCGTGTCTCTTTCATTTACACGGGAGTGCGTATATTTTGTTCGTGTTTATAGCCGATAGTGCATAGCGTATTAGCTCGCGGTGAGACCATTGCCTAACTAAACAATGTACTATTTTAAGCTTCAGTGATTGATTGGCTATTTTTCAAAGTGTTTATTTGCTTGTACATACAAGAACACAGGTGATTCTAGATTTACGATGGAAACACTTTTTTGTGTCTATAATTGAAGTGTATAATTTATGTTTGTTTCTTTGAAACTAACCACGTGTTGAATAGTTTAAACACTTGTAATGTTTATTTTAAAACTTATAAATTTGTTTGCGTTGCCATGTTTATGAAAAGCAAGTTTTATGTAATATTTTAAAATGAGAATACATTAAGAATTTTAAAGCCTTTAATAAAAAAACCAAATACAATTACGTAGAGGATCTTGTAAAGTTTACAAGATTAATTTTGGGTTTTCATCAGAAATAAGTAAATTTCATGTTTATTTAGCAAAATTTAAAATAAGCGAAAAAAATTTCTCCTCTTTACTTTCGACATATTTAACCACTGGTTTATTTTTGACGCATTTAAATAGTCAGGAAAAAAAAAATTTAGGCAATTATATTGGCACCACATGCAGATGGGCAATTTTATTTGAAGTTGTGTGTATTTTAATATGATTTCTACTCAGGACCATAAATTCATTCGATTATAATATTAAAAAATGTGTACATACCAAAATTTGAATACTTATATATTTTTCAAGCCTTCAATTTCGTTACCAACATACAAAGAAAAATATCTTCCGAGACTTATTTCTCCTACTAGGATCGAAAAAGCTAAGGAATCTGTGTGATAATCATACAAAAATATCCAGAAAATTAAATTGGCAGCCTCCGTAGCCAAGTCGGTAATGAACCTGCCTACGAAGCTGGAGGTTCCGGGTTTGAATCCCGGCGAGAGCATTATTTCAGTAGTTATTTATCACAAACATTAAATTTGTTCCTTGGTCATGGCTGTCTATACTGTATTTATGTATCTATCTATAATATTTACCGTCGCCTGGTACCCACAAAAAAAGGCTTAATTTAGCTTACCGTAGGACTAGGTCATTTTGTGTTAGACATCCAAAGATATTTATTTATTTAATAAAATGAGATATTTTTTCCCAAATGCGATACCAAATACTTAATTCATTCTGTCCTTACAATTGCAATTATAATTAACATAACATTTTACACGTATAGGCACTTATATATAATTTATAAATATCATTAAAGCGAAGTAGCAGATTCTCATCACATTCATTCAATTTATTTGAGACGCCATCCGTATGACAACCTTCAAAAGCTTTAATATACATAATGCTATGTATATATAGGTACACCAGTTAACGTAATTTAAGCAACCAGAATCTTCTTTAACGCTACGGACACGATACGATAACTAAACTTCAGAATGAAAGAAGATATGTTCAGTACAGGTGGCTTTTTTACGCACTAGTGCGAGAAGTGGTTAATTTTTTGACTGGTCGAAACTTCAGAAAGCCAGATGTGTGATATAGAAAAACTTCGTACTTGCGAAAAGGAAATTCGTAGCTCGTGTAGATTAAAAACACTCCCTTCAGTCGTATTTTGATTTATCGCCACTCGTTTCGAACTTATCGTAATGTACTATTAAGATGCAAGTGTTGAAAGTGGGTTTTTCTGCACGAGTGTAGGTGATCGTGACAGGAGCGAAGTGAGTGTTTATTTGTAAACATAGGACCATGTATGGTAACAGTTGGTCATTATACAATAAGTTCGCTATATTTTGCAAAAATGGCGTACAAAAAACAATGATATTAGTAATTAAAGAATTGCTTATAACATGCTCGCATAGCAAAGAAAGGATTGCTTTCCTATCTATGTACATACATAATATACCTCATTAATTTCTCTTCAAAATAAAATAAAATATAATTCATTTAATATCTTGAATGTCAAGGAAATTGATAATAATAATTTTGTGTACATGTATAAAACATCAAGAAGTGTGTGTTTTAAACTGATAGGAGCTAAAGTCACTACCTAGGCTACAGAATTATATTTTTTGTACGGATCCAACGGCTGCGATAAACATTAAGCAATACAAGGAGTCAATCACAGGAATTCACAGTTCCTTGTAAGACGAGTTATTTGCTGCCAATGTCGTGTCGTTATCGTCTCGTAGTCGTGACTTGTAAAGCTTCCAACGAGGGACGTGAACGTCCCGCTTTTCATTACTCCCAAGGACTGTTATCATCCTCTTAGCGTTTTGAAAAGACTGACAAGTACTAAGTGCTTTCAAAGAGGGGGTTTTATTCGGAAGGGTTTCGTAGAACTTGATTTTATGGCATTTGACGTCCTTCGTTGGCCGTGGCCAACGTTGTTGGCCGTGTGGTGACGGCAGAAAGAATACATTTGTCACCACCCCAACTCCTCCTGCGGGTGTCGTAAGAGTCGACTAAGGGATTTAAGTGTCACTGACCATATTTGATTAAAGATTGATGACGGGCAGCAGCGTCATCCTAGTGGACACATTACTGCGATCGCCAATCCGCTTGCCCAGCGTGGCGATTATGGGCATTTACCTCCTAATGCGTCTATACGTATAGTTAATAGGAGAGGCCTACGTCCAGCAGTGGACTATCATAGGTGACGTCCTTCGTAGCTTAGTAGGTACTGACTGTGCCTGAAAAGCTGGACGTCCCGGGTTTAAATCCTGGCATGGGCATCTCTTTGTGTATTTATTACAATAGTACATTACGGTACTAGTGCGAAACAATGAAGTTCGAAACGAGTGGAGATATATTAAAGCGCGACCGAAGGTAGTGCTTTTTTGAGTGTTGCTTGTCAACGGGATGATGTGTATTATATTTAATATATATTTTGTACCTACAACCCAGGCTTTAATTGAGACTGTTTGACTAGGTTGATTTATGTAAGAATTACCCAAGATATTTATTTAGGTATTTGATATACGAGGGGGACATAGGTACGTTTGTCATATTGTATAATTGGATACGACGTTTGTATAATTCGTGAGCTTTATGTAGCATGAAGAGAAGTTTGGAAATGTAAGGAGAGGCCTTTGCCCAGCAGTGGGACACAATAGAGGCTACGTAAAAAAAATGTAGCATATTCGTATAACAAACTGCCTTGCATTGATTATTTTTTGTATTTTAATGTTAAGTTTGGATTTAAGAATTTTGTTTTTATTATTAATTTAAAATCAATTATATTTTATACACGGCATACATGCCGTGTGGTGACGGCAGTAAGAATACATGCAGGAGGAGTTGGGGTGGTGACACGTGTCACCACGTGTCCTGCGGGTGTCGTAAGAGTCGACTAGGGGATTGAAGTGTCACTGACCATTTGATAGAAGATTGATGATGGGCAGCAGCGTCATCATAGTGAACACATTACTGCGATCGCCAATCCGCTTGCACAGCGTGGCGATTATGGGCATTTACCTTCTATATAATGCGTCTATACGCATAGTTAATAGGAGAGGCCTACGTCCAGCAGTGGACCATCATAGGCTGATGATGATAATGTTGATGATGATGATATTTTATACTGCCTAGTATATTCCAGTACCTACATAAAAGGGAAAATACAACTATCAGCCTCTGTCACTACAATGTCGTTACACGATTGTCAAAGAATAAAAACATAAGTTTATTGGATTTTGTATATAAAAATCTGATAATCTTTATTGGTATCCTGTTAGAATATAATTTCTAGGCCTGGCCATAGCTGCATCGTCATTATGTAAAAAATAAAGGCAAACACATCGATAAAATACTTCCAAACATAGGGCCTGCCTAAGGCATTATCCGGGACGGACGCTCGTCTAACAAGAAATTGTATGAACAGCGCTATGCGTGCGGCGGATTTTAATACTGCAGTGTTATTCACTAAGGAAACCGCCTTGCTGTCAGCGCTGTGTCAGCGTCGAGCCTAAAAATGGTATTCACTAATGTACTTTAAACGACACTAGTGCTCGGCGACGAATGCGGCGTGAGCTGGAACTACACTGCGTCGAGAGTTTGACGTTTAATGTACGAACTTCGTATTCTCTAACGAAAAACAGCGACGAACTCGCCCTCAACCTCGCTCACAGCCTCGATTCCTAATGTCAAATAAAACAGCTAGGATTTTAGACAAGGTTGTCTCGACGTCGAGCTCGTTGACGAACGCAGCGTCGAATGTGTGAATAAGAGAATAGCATAGCTGAGCGTGGCCCGCGAGCGGCCGCACCAGCCAGCCCTTAAAGCCACCCAAGAGTTATATTGGATAAGTTAAATATAATACCCTAAAACAACTACGACTCAAATAAAATACCGCCAATATTAAACCCTGGTTACAAAGGAACTCTAAAAAGAGACAAAGCTTCAAAACCGCCATGTTTCTTTGAATACGCTTTTCGCTTCGCATTTCTTTAACTCTTTCCAATTTGCGTTTCAGTTGAAAAACGGTTCAATGTGAATTATTTCTGTGTTTAATACGAGCTTTTATTTAAAACTTGTAATTTAGGATAGAGAGTAGTAATACTAATAATTTGCAGAACATTCTCAAAATTGCGAGAATATACTCGGAAATTTCCAAGAATTTTCATGAGAATTTAAGAGTGAGTTCTCAATGAGAGTGTTTCCATGAGAACTTATAAAATATTGTTATGAAGAATAAAGTAATTCATAATTGAGAAATTATGATAAGGCATAATTAAGGCGTAAAATATACCTTGAAAGGTATGTATAGAGGGTGGAAAGGGACGACGTTCCTTCGCGCTACCGACCGAGTCTACCAACCATTACGATGAACTTTCAGTATAGTACCAACATGGAAATATCTTGAAAAAAATTTAACCCCTCATACAAAGTGAGTGATTAGTTAGAGTTCAATAGTATGGAAAAGTCAATTTTCCATGTACGCTTTCGATGTTGGTCCCATACTGAAAGTTGATCGTAATGGTTAGTAGACTCGGTCGTAGAAGGAACGTTGTCCCTATCCAGTATCCACCCTGTATAATATACAACGGTTTTAGCATGATTAGCTTGCTTGTATAAATTAGATTGCCGAGAATATTCTCTATAGAAATTTTGCAACTTACGAAACTTCTCCTCGGTACATAGCTAGTAGAGAGCGGGTTAGTTATTAAATATCTTGAAAACTATACACGCTAGGACATTAAATTAACTAAAGAGAGGTCTAGTAAACATAAACACAATAACCTAGGTACCTATCACAAGTTCCTATGAATACGACATGGTGGCATGAATCATCTAGTTTTTGATCCTAGAAGTAATATATTGAGGTTTGGATCTTTCGCCTACATACATGTGTTTAACTAACTCTCTACCCAATATATAATAGGTAATGTGCTTGCTTGAGTGAAATCTTGCAAGTCAAGTGAATGTAGAATAAATCAAATAATTTCAAACAAACACACTTTATAGCCTCGTAATCCGTCTATCTATATGCATAGTTAATAGGAGAGCCGAGAGGCCTACGTCCAGCAGTGGACTATCATAGGCTGAACTGAACTATGGGTATATTGGGTATGGATGCATTAGGAGGTAAATGCGAAAGTTTCTCTGTACGATTAAATAATTATTGAGACGAGGTTTTTCCGAAGTCCTCGAATCTTTCTTACGAATTTTCGTTTCATTTTGGTTACATTGACAACTGACAGCCGGGTGTCTTTTCTGATATAAAGTGATTATTGTGTCTGGCAAAAACATTTAATTTTTTTCGTATTTGGTACCGTGTCTCCTATCCGTTCGTCTATCATCGGTATGTCCCTTATATCCAATATCCGTTCTTTATGAAAGAGTGACAGAGAGGGAAAACTGCGATACGCTATTAAGCGTTAGCGATTGGCAACTTGGCTAAGCATCCTGGTGTGGCGTGGTCTTTAACGAGCTTTAAATTACACCATAGCGGCCTCAATATCGATATGATCAATATGATTTAAGGAGAATAGTATGGTGGGCTTTACGTATAGGTAGAATATGACAATAGCTTTCACTGTCAGTTTATAATAACCAGATAAAAAAATTAACACCGACTTCAGCGCATCATCAGACTACCATCAGTGCCAACGCCTGCCAACGGGACCATCTTGGGACCCGTTGTGGACCCGTTCGATTAAAAATATTGAAAATTTATTTACGATTTTCAATCTCGAGTAATATACAAAAAACAACTGAGAACCTCCTCTTTTTTTGAAGTCAGTTAAAAACACTTCAAACTTCTCTGCTTGCAATTCTAAAACGATGTTTTTAGTACAGATGATGTATTTTTTAGGTTCTAGTGCGAGAACTGTGTCATTTTACGTCAGGTTTGATACATCGGAGGGCCTCCTGTACCAAAAAATTATCGTACGAGACACGTGCAAAAAGGAAATTCGTAACTCAGTTCGAATTAAAACACTCCCTTCAGTCGTGTTTTAAAACATCGCCACTCGTTTCGAGTTTCATGTTTTTAGCACTTGTATCGTAATGTACTATTATAAAACTTTCGAGTTCTAGTTTTCTAGAACTCAAAAGTTGGCGCATGGTATAATTTTCATTTCGGAAAATTGTATAGTCGCCGGGAAACTCTGAACCTTTATGACGCCACATCGAATAGCTACAACAGCTGTCACTCAGACGCCACGTCACCAAAGCGTCAAAACTGAATTTGAACTTTACGAATGTGCGTGTAGGTATTTATTGTGTGTGTACCGTGACGTATATATCGGTCGATCTGTGTCGATATTATCAGTCATCAGCGTCCAAAATTTTAATCGAATCCTATGGAGACGAATACGTACTTTCTAATGATCTTGTGATATATTTTTTACGTGATTCGTTTTCATTCTATATTTTTTTATTGCTTTACCTATATATAATACTCGTACGTACTATACTCGTACTACTGTACTGCGTGTTTAGCGAATGAAAATTTGTGATTCATACTTTGTTATAATATGTAAGTACTGTATTATATCATACTTTATTACTACACTTTACAAATCTCTTAGACGTGTCCCATTCAATAATTAAACCTTACAAACCTTTAAATACTATATTTTTAACTTAACATAACACTAACAGATTTCACCATTAAACCACTCACATTTTAAATAACACTAATTTTCGAGTAACTTCATGCACTGATTTGAATCATGTCAAAGATTATTAAAATATAAACAGGTCACTCAGAGAAACATTACGCTAGCTATGCTAGTACGTGCTAGCGCGTGCTAGTGGCGCTAGCAAGGCGTGCGTCGGGCGAGAGATCCGGCGACTCACTGACGGTCGCCCGCCCTTGTGGGAGCGTTCGCAAAACAGTCACATAGAGATATTTTATTTTTATTAAGTTATGTAAAAGGTAGAAGAAAAAATCTAATGATTATTGTACGAGTATATCGTCCTATTACGAATTTCCCTTTTCAGTATTGTGGCAAAGTTTGCCGCTATCGAATAGGTCTCGTTTGCTACCAAAAGCGATGTCTTCAGGATATTTACACCGAAAATAGTCTGAGATCGATAAAGCCCAGTAGTAGTATCGTCGTATTACTGTAAATACCAGCTATGTGCACGTTTTATGTTGTTCGTTAATGAATTTAACTATCATGATAATTAATTCAGCCAAAACCTGATTTGTGCAGATAGCTGGTATTTGCAATGATAGGACGATATACCTAATAGTGCCTATAAATTATTTGTCAATTACGTTGTTATTACAATATCGAATATTAAATGTAAGTTTATGTAGAAAATGAAAAAAAAAAACAAACCTAAAAGTTTGCATTATTTCATAATCTAACTTTCAGAATACAAGCTTGGCCATTTCAATAAATCAAAACCAAGAATATTAAACCTTGAGTTAACATACATTCTTCGATTCGTGGACCTCAAGGGTATGCCACAGACTAGGATCACTTCTGACAACATAACAACTATATACCTACAATATAAATCTCAGCAAGGTAATTAATTAATTACAAAGCCTATGAAAGATGTCCACAAAAAGTCAATCAACATTCAATAACAAGATAAAGTGAAAACGTGCGCATTTACCAATAACTAACATTAACTACATAAGTTTGAGTTATAAAGCTAATATGTGAGACTTTTTAGTAAAAGGTCCCAATTTGCCGTTTACCATAAGGACGTTAAACTGAAGTGGCAGTGGGCGGGGCACATCGCGCGTAGAACTGATTTCTCGAGTGGTGGCCACGTACCGGAAGGCGCAGCGTGGGTAGGCCCCCCACAAGGTGGACTGACGACCTGGTGAAAGTCGCAGAAGTCCGCTGGATGCGCGTGGCACAGGACCGGTCACTGTGGCGATCAGTGGCGGCTGTACCTTAAGTGCGCTCGTGCGCTGCACTACCATAAAATTTAACAGAATCGTCATCAATTAATATTTTCAAATATGTACCCATTCCGTCCATACGACATTCCTATATTTTTATTTTTATATTTAAAAAAAAATCTATGATGCCGTTCACTGTAGCAAAGTCCGTTAGCTATTTTTTTCGCGCGTACTAAAAGTCGTCCGTGCGCTCGGCGGAGCGCACTCGTATTCAAGTCGAAATTGTATGGGAATCGCGTAAATACCTCTGGCGCGTGAGACGGAAGATGCTACGTACAAACTGTATGAAGAAATATGCGAATTTGGAGCGCCGTCCCGACTGGGCGGTGCCGTCGGTGCCGATGACTTCCGGAAGTTCCCGACTAGACACGAGGCGGCGCGCATCGGCCAGAGAGACGTAATATCTTTGAACTTGTTGTTTCTGTTTGTTATTAGTGTTATTAATTTGTTTATTAGCATTAAGATTAAAACTGTAGGTAAAGTAAATAAAATAATATTTTATGAAATGTGTGAAAATAAATGTGCAAATTGCATTTTTAATTACGACATTATTTTCCATACTAACTATACCTACTAAGTGCACCACCGGTTCTCTAAGTCAGCAGCCGCCACTGGTGGCGATCTTTGGGGGGGGGCTATGTTCAGCAGTGGACTTCTTTCGTCTGATATGATGATGGTGATGATGATGATATCCTTATCGTTTACACGGTTTCTCGTGTAAATTCCTTCATTATCTTAAGAAACAAAGTGGGATCTTTTACTGTAAAGTGAAAATATACGGCCGCGACTTGTAGCCAGTTGACATCACTTTCCGCAAAGACTTTATGTAAGGTCTTAGCTATCCGAAATAAATTTAATTTTGATTCGCTTTTCATTCGCTACGTTCTCTTTAATTTCGAATTAAAAAAATGTCAAGTTATAATAGGACTCACGCTTTGAGAGATCCTTACCATTTTGTTTGTTAATATTATTTACTGTTACGCCCTACATTGTAAGAGTTGTTGTTGTTACCACAGCATTACAAGCCTAAATATTTTACAGTTCCTATAACATGGTACATATAATAGAACTGCGTTTTCCATCGACATAAAATGCATGACCTACTGAATTAATAAGTAGGGAGAAAACGTCATACTTACGAGTACATTTGAATCAAATGTAAAAAGGCATATTCCGCAATGTATCATACAACTAATGTTCATATCATGTTCATATTTATATTACTCTCCATATATCATAGCATGAATAATCAAGTTATACTTCTCACCATTAACTACTATTAATATAAAAAGGGCTTAAGTGTACGGAAAACGCAGGCACTTACGACCTTTTATCCGGTCAATGCAGCCTCATGCTGGGTGCGGTAATCAATCTTGTGACGTCACATCTGTGACGTCACGCGTTCTTCACCTGACATGTGATTATGTGTCGCATCAGGGCTGGTACTTACCTGAAAAAAATAGGAATTATACAGCGTGAGGATTTCATACTAAAATACACCAGTTCATATAATTAAACGGCTATATTCACGGTCACTAAGTAATACGTGACTTTAACAATGAATTGAATGTAAAAAGTATCTTATTAGATCATTTTTTACTCATTGTTACATTTTATATTTGCAAACGCAACAATGTTATTTTTCTTGAATTTCAAAGCTCGACTCATCGTCCCGGTTGATCCACGCTTCTGGGGACCCCAGAGCTGGCGCCTATTTCTCCCAAAGTATCAGCATTGCGATCCAAAGAGGAAACGCCACCAGCCTCATGGGGTCCATACCGCAGACAGGCCTGCTCGACGGGGTATTCTTTTTATAAAGGGGGTTTTTGGGTAAGTAAATAAATAAATAATAATAAATAAATATCTTGGGACATCTTACACAAAGTAAGAAGTAGTCTTAAGTATTTTTATTAAATATATTTTTATCTTTTCTATTTAGATTTACATGGTAAATATCCCGTTTTAAATCATACTAATAAAGTTAGTAACCATATTCTTATTGCTTTTATTGTATAAACTTATTCTAAATTATGAAAGAAAGACACAAAGAAATCTTATTGAAAATAAAAACTAAGATGAAACTAATAATCTAAATAGAAAAGCTAAAAATACATTTACAAAAATAATTACCTAATTAAAATGATAGTTTGTAAATTTATATTATAAGTAAAAGAGTATAGAAGGTAAACTTTTTTGCGCACCGTACGGATTGAGAGTGACACGCGACGCCGCGAGAACCTAATTTCACAGACGGGTCACTGCTTTGTATAGAAAATTGTTATGGGTTTATCTAAGGCTTGCAAAAGAGGATCCATCGAAGCAAGGTGTCCAATTCTGGCCGCGCCATCAGGCATACAGACGGACACACACACATATACACCTTGTGTGTATGTGTGTGTGTGTGTGTGAATTTCTGTGTGTGTGTGTGTGTGAGGGTTTGTGTGTGTCTGTTCATCGTATTAAGTTCGCTGTCTCTTCATAAGTTGTACCTTTCAACAATTTTGTAAGATTCGTAGACTTTTATTTATTTTATTGTAGAGGCGAGCTGATTTCGTTTGGTATTGAGAGCTTGCAAAAATAGTTCTAGTTTTAGCAGTGGGGGCTAAAAAAAGTAGTAATAGGTAACAGTAGTAGCCTAGCGTTGCATATACCGACTGGTGGTTGCTAAGACCGAGTGGCCGAGCGGCACAGGCATCAACCGCGAAAGCTGTGTACGTGGGTTCGACTCCCATCTCGGACGTTGGTGATTATGGTATTTTCTTCTTTGGTACCTTACACATTAAATATTTATAAAAGTAAGTACATAGTAATGTTATAATTATTGACATAATATATGTATACATGTAAGTGATCAGGTATTATTGAGTTTTCTAATAATCTTTGATTATCTATTTATTTATTGAATATCTATTGCGCTAGAAATTCAAATCTAGTGTTCAAAAGGCGAACTTAATGCTAAAAAAAGCACTACTACCAGTCAACTTTCGGGCAAAGCAGATAAGCTGTGGAACAAAAGTTTATACTGCTTAAGTGTGAAATATATAATTTGTATTATAGTACTTATAACATAATAAGATATGCATACATTACATATATCTTATCTATTTCTATGTTATCAGACACAATTTCAATAGTAAAAATCTAAAATGCCAAAGTAACAGTACCTACCCATCTGTTTTTATTTTCTCATCTCTTTTCAGTAACAAAGTTGCGAGTAAGAATAACAAAGTAAGAACGTATTTACATGTACATTTTAGGGCAAAAATATGTACGCAGACTTTTACTTAAGTCTGGAGCGTAAGGTCTAAAATTGTATAGATATTTATATCCCTGACTGTACAAGACAACGGCTTTGTAATACAACTACTCAGAAAAAAAGACGTATTTTTTAGGATTCAGTAGCCAAAATGGCAAAAACGAAACCCTTATAGTTTCGCCATGTCCGTCTGTCCACAGCATAGCTCAGTGGCCGTTGATACTAGAAATCTGCAATTTGTTACAGGTATACAAATTAAACATGCCAACAAAGTGATACAATAAAAACTAGAAAAAAAATTCGGGTACCTTCCCAATTGGTGAAGTGGGGATGATTTTTTTTTATTTGCTGTAATCCTACAGTGTGAGTATCATTGAATAGGTATCTTAAAAGGAATAAGAGTCTTTAAAGAAACTTTTTTTCTAAACTCAATAATATTGGAGATAATCGCTCCAGAAGAAAAAAAATTGTGACCCCCTCTAACTTTTGATCCGTAGGTCCAAAAAATATGAAAAAAATCATGAATAGTGGGCTTAAAGAATACCTTAAAATAAAACTATTTCAAACATAATCGGCCCAGCCGTTTTTGAATAACTACGGAACCCTACACTGAGCATGGCCCGACATACTCTTGGCCGGTTTTTTCTTGTTACATTCACTGGATAAAATGAAATTATTATGAATGAAGAAAAATCCGTAACAGAAAAGTTTGAGCTCTAACAAACAAATTGAAATAAAACGTGATACGAATTCTACAGAAAATACTATTATAATTCTTGAAATATTGCTTTTACTTTTCGGCTGTAATTAAATTTGTTTTATGTGCCTTATCTTGAGCACTGTTAATGGAAAATCATTTCATATTTGAATCGAGTTTCATTCTATGTTCAAATTATATAGAAATTGATAGGTACGTTATTAAATTATGAAACCCTATTAATACACTTAAAGGTCATGGTGAAAAATATCCGGACAAGCAATATGCCAATTATAATTATACATTAGATTGTGTTTGGAAAGTAAAGACACGTGATATATAGAGAGTGCCTTGCAATTATAAGTTTTCAATTTCCGAACAGATTATATCATCAGCCTATGATAGTAGACGTAGGCCTCTCCAATCAACTATGCGTATAGACGCATTAGGAGGTAAATCCCCATAATCGCCCCGCTGGGCAAGCGGATTGGCGATCGCAGTAATGTGTCCACTTTTATGAGGTTATGACGCTGCTGCCCATCATCAAATAATGTTCAGTGACACTTTAATCCCTTAGTCGACTCTTACGACACCCGCATGAGAAGTTGGGGTGGTGACAAATGTATTCTTACTGCCATCACCACACTACCGTATTAACCGACTTCTAAAAAGGAGGAGGTTCTCAATTCAATTGTTTTTTTTTGTATGTGCATTACATACAAATCAAAAACGTTTGAGTTGAGAACCTCGATACTTTCGAGGATTGCGAATATGTTTTTTTTTAATCGAACGGGGACAACCCTGAGATGGTCTCGTTGGCACCAAATCGGGGTCTGATGATGGGATCATGGAGAAATCGGTTTTTAAAATTTATAATTTGGTGCTTATTGAAGTAATTGTGAAAACACAAATCAAATTATTTATTAACTAATAATAATAAATAATATTGGCCGCAGGGCAGCTTGTGGCGAGCTGTTGGGGAGTAACGACCCCACGGACCCGAGTGCTCCCGAGAGTCGGTCAGGGTCCCCGCCTCCGGCGTGTCTTCGTCGGTCGGAGTGGAACCACCCCAAGGGGACCCGTAGGACTCTCAGCTCTAGCTTGCCTTAATTGGCCGTCCAGAGAGGAGTCGTCAGAGCTATACGCTCCAGGGGTGGAAGTGTAAATTTGCGTAAATTGTGATATGTATTTTATTTTTTTTCCCCAGTAGTCACACTATTAACACTATATAAATTATAAATATTGGATGTCATATACCAAATAAAAAATGACCAAGATCACCAACGTCCGAGGTGGGAATCGAACCCACGTGCTCAGCTTTCGTGCCACTCGGTCTTAAACTCAGGTCTTTTGATCAAAAGCCCCTGGCCCTGTAAGTGATCGCATATCCCCGAGCAAATTGACTGGTGGTTGCTAAGACCGAGTGGCCGAGCGGTGCAGGCATCAGCCGCGAAAGCTGAGCAGGTGGGTTCGGTTCTCACCTCGGACGTAGGTAATCTTGGTCGTTTTTTCTTTGGTATATGACATCCGTGGACGCCGTGTGGCGACGGCATTAAGAATACATTTTTCACCACCCCAACTCTTCCCGCGGGTATCGTAAGAGCCGACTATCGCTGACCATCCTTTGATACAAGATTGATGATGGACAGTAGCAGCGTCATTATAGTGGACACGTCATTACTGCGATCGCCAATCCGTTTGCCCAGCGTTGCGATTATGGGCATTTGGGTCAAAATTGTTTTCGTTGTCTTGTTTCGTACTACTACTCTGTCACGCTTTTAGTTGCTGTTTTGACTCAGTAATATAAAAAAATCCGGTGCACGCTGGATTTTAATCCATACATCAGAAATTGAAAATAAAACATCATTTCATACAAAAACCAACACTGCGTCACGTGTTTTAGGGACACAAAATAAGACAACGAAAATAATTTGGACTCATTTACCCCCTAATGCGTCTATACGCATAGTATAGTTAATAGGAGAGGCCAACGTCCAGCAGTGGACTGAGATAGGCTGATGAAGTTATATGACATCCAATATTTATAATTTGGTGCTTATTGTTAAGCTCCCACCTCTGTGCATATAGTTAAGTATCATTGCCATTCAACCACGGAAACAGATGGACAATTGCACAGATTAACGAAACGCCGCAAGTTTATTAAAATACATTTTTCGGTTCACGCCATTTGACCGCTTTTGGGCCATTAACTGTGATGCGCTTTCGTTTCATTTGGTTTAACAATGGTTTAAAATGAGGTTTCTAGTTTCTATTTGACTTTGTACTACGGTTTGATAAAAAAAAAACACCGTATATGAATATCGTCCTATTACTACAAATACCAGTTATGTGCACATATGTTATTTGACAATTAATTTAGTTATCATGAGAATTACATTGATTCTGCCATTTGTGCAGATCGATACCTCCTACGTATACTGGTGCAAGTGCAAAATCATCATTTTCCAGGAGAGCTGTTCAAAGGTACAAAGTTCTGTAACTAGCTCATACAATGAAATAATTTCATGATATTTTCAAGAATTTATAACAAATACATTTTAATAAAATCTACATATTTACTTTTCTGAAATAATTAGTAGTTTTTGAAAAAATGGTAGTTACACCAGTATACGTGAAATTTACGAGTTCTTGTTTTTGACGAACTGAGACAACTACCGTATACGTAGTATACTATAGCTCGATGAATACGGATATATTTTTAGTGCTTTTGATGTATATTTTGTAACATGCACCGTAAATATCTAAACAAACCGGAGTGGTTGCTGTGATGTTTTTTATTGGTTAGTTTTCGCCTGATTTGTCACTTGTACCAGTATACGCCTAAATTGATTAAACATGTACCAGTATACGTTGAAGCTTTTTATGTATGTTATGAGCATTGCAGGAAGTGTAAAAGTATATAAATACAAAAGAAAAAACGCTTAAAATAAAAAAATAAAAACTGATTTACCATAATTTTTAAATAAGTATATTTTTTATTATTCTTAGTGTCCTACCGGATTAATGGTTACTGGAAGAAAGTCTTGAAACAAACACATAGATTTAATTTCAAACAATCAAGACATGTCTTACAACATCAAAAGGCAATATTATAACAATAGAAGAAATAACATCAACATAAATATTTCGGCGTTGCTTTTACAAAATAAATGTATACACGAATTCGATGCCATACTTCAATACTTCTTAGGTGCGTACAGTAAGACGTCACTACCTACTTAGTAATGATTTTAAGACTCAAATTAAAAGAAGTATAATTATATTGGAACTACTAAGTAGGCTTCTTTCGTTTTAGTGTAAGTATGTCAAAATTCAATGTCTTTATAAGTAGCTGATATTTTTTTTTTCTGTCTGGGCTATCAGACTTAAAATTTTAAATGACGTGTCATTCGTCCATCTAATATTGGTGGTAAGTTTGAGAAGACGATATTATTAAAGACATTATATATGAATTAGAAAACAATTTTAAATAGTTACGAATATTATCCACTTGTTATTCAACATGGACCAAAGGGAATATTGTAAGCTCTGATTTCATTTAGCAATTAGAATTCTTAATATCGGCTCGCAAAGAATATGTACATATGCTTATGAGCAGTCGTCGGTATCTTCTTACCCCTTGACTTAGCGTTCCGATAAACATAGTTTGTCCCTTTCGGTCTTATCAGTACATATATAAGGCGGTTAGCAGGCAAGCGCTCTGTCTAGGCTTCTACATTGATGTACTTCTAATATATTATTATTGAACACGTGACACTCGAAATACATAAGACGGTTATGAAAAAAAATCTCTTGAGAAAATTAAAGGATGTCAGTTGTGTTGCTGTGTTATTATGTATTTGAAAAACACACTACCTAATTCCTCGGCATGAGAATGGCTGGCCAGGCCTGCTACCGCAAACATCGAAGTTCGCAAATTTCGGGGATTTTTCTCTGTCACTCTAATGAACCCTTCGTTGGAGTGACAGAGACAAATCCCCGAAATGTGCGAACTTCGATGTTCGCGGTAGCAGGCCAGATTTGTATTCGTATTCGGCCCTGCTAATATTCAGCTATCTATATTAGTTTAGCTGGCAAGCAGTAATCTACTATTTTCTTATATTTAGGTAGATAGGTAGGTTACGCATAATTCATTTAATTTAACACAACAACTAATCAAATAACAACAATATTGCTAAATAATAAGCAATAGAGCCTACTTTTATGTGTAGATTTTAGAGTGTTGGTCGCGCATACTGGTATAACTTCCTCCCGCGGCGATAAGTGTACTGCGTATAGTGGTACAAGTCACTTAGCTCAGTATACGACGTTCGAACCAAAAAAAAGTGTTAGTTATATCAGTATACGCCACTTTATTTCAAAAACTAGCGGTAATTTCGCCACAAAATTTTTATAGCATGTAGATATAAGTATTTTGAACCCAAATATGCAAAAAAAAAACGAAAATGGTAAAAATGCCACTTGCACCAGTATACGTAGGAGGTGTCGAGATAACTGACATTTGTAATTATTTATGACGATAATTATAAGTCATACCCACCGAACAACTTTTAGTATAGGACGAACGCCGATCTAGCGAAAATAAAAATCACTTTCCCATACAAATGTCTAGATCACGTAACCAATTGGTATGAAAAAGTAATTTCTTTCCACGATTTCGGGTTTGTTTCCATAATAAAAATTACACAGTATGACATACCTACTCGTACAGTATGTACAGACAGCGTCTTAAAACTATGGGACATGAAAGGAGGATATTTTGCTGAGAAAATACATGGTTATTTTTTTAATTTAGTTACGCTACAATCCAAATTTTTCTAAAAATTACTTTTTTCGTCTGGGAATCGAACCGACTTAATTATGAAAACAATCACCCCTTTTTTATGATGCAAATCGAAATAATAACTAAAAAATAATAAGTCTTTTTAAGTGACATACTATTTTTAAAGAAAGGAAAAACATGAAGTGTCTATGTCTGTTCATTTTTGTAAAAAAATGTAAGTTTTACACATATACTCTATATTGGGCGGTGCTGCTAACACCCACATACCCTTTTAGCATACAAACCTTTTAATACTTAGCTAAATAAAAGCGTTTTCAATTAGAAATCCATTAAATTTATTTACGCCACTGTGCTGAATTCGGGTAGGTACACATCATACAATTTCAATAAGAATGGATCTCGAAATAGGTCTTGATACTCCTGATATATCAGTAGGTAACATTAGGTCGTGTGGGTGACGGCAGTAAGAATACATTTGTTACCACCCCAACTCTTCCCGCGCGTGTCGTAAGACCCGGCTAAGAGATTGAAGTGACAACTAAGTATTTGATAGAAAATTGATCATGGGCAACAGCGTCATCATAGTAGACACATTACTGCAATCGCCGATCCGCTTGCATGCATGCAGCGGATTGGCGGTTATAGGAATTGACCTCCTAATGTATCTGTAGGCAATATTCGCATGATTTCGAAAGAGCAATCTTGCTATGATGGCATTAATGGTGATTTTGATTGAAAATTAATTAGACGTCTTTCGAAATCACCCGACAGTACCTTATCAAAATTGAACTTCTTGACAAAAATAAGTTTTTGCTCCTATTAGAGATAACACCTGGTACATAAGAATCAAAACTTAACTCGCATAAATCTCAAAGCACAAGTCAGTGACAAAACGTTTTCGCAAGAAACATTCCCAAACTTTTTCCATTCACGCCAAAATCCCAACGATGATCACACTTTGACAAGTTTTATAGTAACTTTTTAAAGACGGCCGCACGTCACATAAAGCCCTGTGTACTTTTTATCTAGTGTGTCATACTGATGCCTAAAGGTGCGTGCAGACCGAAAGAACATTCGCTGTTCTAGCGCCCGTTCTAAGAAATCAACCAATCACGTTTTGTGTACCGATCGAAATTCGTAGAGTGGGAGGTTAGAACAGCGAATGTTCTTTTAGTTTAACCGCACCTTAAAAAGCCACGTGTTCTTTAGGGCTAGTTCAAAAATCATTTTGATCGTATTAGGCGGTTTAAGATTTTTTTTTACATTTCTGAGTTATCTTGCTTTTATAGATATTGCAACAGACTCAAACGTTATCTGGAAGAGATCACTCTTTAGGGACCGGGCCGCTTTATGTTTACCTATTTCAAACATGTACTTTTATTATTTGATCTGAATTTGTCTTTGAGGTGCAACAAAGAGTTGTTTTTTATGTACTGTAATAAACCTCACCCTCAACGCTCTGAACCAAACGCGACATCCA